>JAKLMY010000291.1:0-34560 GCA_022814645.1 Ganoderma meredithae | reverse complement strand
GGCGCTCAGCGCCAGACAAGCCGCAAACAAGAACAGAGAACTACGACTGTTGCAACCATACGTATCGTATTCCAACATATGTGTCCAAGGGAATGTACCGTTGTGGATGGGGTACGGGGGGTAGTTGACACCCACACCCTTCTACTGGCCAGCACCGAGGCCACGCTTAGCGAGGGCGCCGGGCAGGTTCTGGTTGTATCCGCCAAGGAAATGATAAGCACTCGTCCGCCGAGAAAAGTCAACCAAAAACTAACCAAGAACCGGTGCAGAAGGAAGAGATGTCGTTCATGTCGAGCCAGATGCCAGAAAACTCGGCACCAGAGTTGGACCAGTTCGTGAAGGCTCCCGTCCAAATGACCCGCGTGTTCTCGCGGAAAAAGTCGGCGAAGACCTAGCATATGCGTCCAAATCAGATGATGATCAGGGTATGTGCGTTGGAAATCGCTGCATTCAGTGTACCCAGGCCAGGCTTGGCCAATGCACGTCGAGCCATCGGGATTCTTCATCCAGATGTCCCTAGCTGCGAGTCAGTCCGGCGCATACGACGCCACAAGACTTTGACATCCGCTCACTTCTCTGTGCCCTTGAGGAACGGATCGTACTGCGTACCGAAAAGACCCGAGCACGACCACCAGACAAACAACGAGATCCTACTTACGATATCGGTGGCGTTCACTCAGTGAGGGATGCCAGCGTCGATAATTGGGATATAGTGCTGGTTGTTCGCCACCTACCACGATTGAAATAGTTGTACTCGTATGCATCCTCCCTACATGAAGCGCGCGAAGCTGAAAACTTACCAGCTCCTCAATGAAAGCCTTCATCTGGTCGGCCGAGAAGCTGACGGGGTCCGTCGTGAAGTCGCGATACGCATGGTACACGTTGATGTTGTTCCACATCGTCTCGAGCGGGATGCCCGAGTCGCGCATCGCCTGCGCAGGTGCCTTTGTCGCCTTCACCGTGCTGTAGCGCCACCGGCGCAGGTGGAAGCCGAGGCCCCATACCGGCTGCCACGTCGGCAGCCCGATCAGCGTGCCGTACTGCTCGACGATAGACTTCGGCGACGGCCCCGAGAAGAAGTACATGTCGAGCGTGCCGCCGACGAGCCGGTACTGGACGAGTGAGACGGGGGAGCCGGGCGGCGTCTGCAGGAGGGTGTCCGAGCTCGCGGCGCTGTGGAGTGGCAGTCAGGATGGCGCGTACGAGCAGATGACAGGGTGCCAGAAGACGCACTTGAAGACGAAGATGCCGTGCCACTGGGACGTGCCGGTTGTCGCATTGTAGCAGTGCTCCAAGGAGAAGGGGTGCGAGTCGTACCTGACGACACCTGTGAGCCAACGCCTTGCGCGCATATGGCCACCTCAGACTCACATGTTCCCGTCGACGGGGTCGGCGGGATCGCGGACCCAGTTCGTTTGGATGGTACCAGGAGTGCGATTTGCACCCATATCGCGGCGAAAGCCGCTGTCGGCGGCGGCCACACCAAGGTCATAGATGTTCGCGTCGAGAGGAGTGCCGACGTCAGCTGAAGGTACTGGTCCTTGAAAACAAGAGGAAAGCCATCAAAGCCAAGGATGGTGTCGGTAGAGTTCTTGGGAACGATGGGGGTGGGAGGGAGAGAGGAGATGCAAGTGTCGAAGAGAGGTTACGAGTCGGGCTCTGAACAGCGGGTGATCCAGAATGCGGAGGGCGATGAGTCGTATTTGAAGACGAGGTCGGACGAATCCTTCAGTGAAGCATCACCAGAGGGCGAAGCAAGTTTGATCACCGATGAGGGGATGGTGAATTGCGCGTTGTCGGTGCCATAAACATTGACGTGAAGCCTAGAGCGTTCGATGTGGCAGTGTCAATGCCCGGCAACATGATAGACGTAGCATGAGGTAGTGTCATACGAAACCTCCAGAGTGAGGTTAGCGATGTCATGACCGTATGCATTGCATGCAGCACAGGCAAGGTCGAGCTTCGCTGTAAGGCCATTCTGGGTTTCCTGAAGCGAGGAAAGAGTCTAGCCTGGAGAGCAAGGGTGGCATTAGTGGGCGGGCCTTTCCGATGGCGACGGTGACGGCATTGACGATAAGCGCATCTCCTTCGCCATCGCACCGGGCCTGATGCTGAAAGTCAGCATGATGGGTGGAGCACGTACCTGGGCATGACAAGACGTTCTCGAAAAATGTCTCTCTCCTCGAGGACCGTGAGCACTGGCAACGCCGTGGGGATACCGCGAGCAATACGTCCAAAAAGTAGGACGCTGCCAAAGCATGTGGTGAGCATAGAAAACAGTAGCTAGCAGAGGAAGGAGCGAGGAGACCCTAGGTCGTCGTCGGTCATCTCCCTTCCAACTACCTCAATTTTTATATGAGTAGTGATAGCAGAAAGCCACGAATTAGATGACGAGGAAGCAATCTGACCGGTCTGGCATGATCAGGCGCACCTCTCGCCTGAGCCCCAGTTTCGAAAGCCGTAGAGCCGCGGGAATAATCGATGAATCTGATGGCCCATGCAGAAGGAGAGGCGAGACGGGCCTGCTGTCCCATGACGTTGAGCACACCTCCGTGGGATGATTACTCCATCCATCCGAGCAACCTGACCAGATTTGAGAAGGTTTAAGCGACCGTTAGGATTCGACAGTAATTCGAAAATGGAAATCGGGGTTGTACAAAGACGGTCCGCATTTCCTCAGGACGTAAAAAATTGGTGACCTGCACATAAATGCATATCCTTGACAGGCCTGCTCATAGTCGTAGTCGTAAAAACTTGCCACATGGCTTCCCTGTAAGCCATCCCCATCTGACAGCGAGTTTAGTCTACATGTACCAGAAGTTGGGAAGCCCATGATCGACAAGCAAGCATCGACATCGCAGTAGATACCCAGACTTTGACCAGTGCGTTTCGACTGAGCCAGAGCGTAAATGGTGCTCACTAGACACAACTTCCCCGCTTGATTCGATTAATATTCGTAAGTATGCATCTGGAGGGATGGAAGTGGACGAGATCCATCAATAGGACTGAGGTTGCGGGCTTGGGACTCCTAGTTTGAGGACGGGTGAGAATATAACAAGGATTAACATGGAGATGACATGTCGGAATGATGACTATTAGATGAGTCGATGAGGAAGGCGTCCGCGAGGAGGAGCAGGGCCGGGGAAAGACTTGCGAACTGTCATCGGCGTCAGAGCCGGCGCCAGTGACGGATCGGCGGTCTCCGGCTACGCACAGTGACTACGCACTGCCACCGGGAGGCTGTTACTCTGAACTTGAATACAGTAAGTACCGAGTACTACTAGGAATTGTCTTCCAGCCTCAACGAGACTCTTTCGTCGACAGTCTTCGACGGTGCATCAAGTTTGGAGGTCGAGTCTGTTAACACAGAGCCCAGGTGACCGGTGCGAGCTTGCGATCAGACCCAGAAGCACTTGCGATGCACGGCTCCATGTGTTGCCTTATGGGCATGTGTGCATGGAACATAATGCTCAAGGTGCGTCGTGATATCGACGTAACGTAAATCATGCGTCAGGCTTCCCATTTTCGCATTTCTTCGTCCGTTTTGCCAGCATTCCTCACCATCGTCCATCAATCGTCGGCGACCCGACCTAGTTTCTTTGCGTCGGCACTCGGCCCAAGGACAGCAGCGCTCCGTCGTTGATATCTGTCCCTTCCGACGAAAGGCCGCTTCTACCGTCTTTGCAACGCTTCTTGTCTGGGCAGGCCGCCTCAGGTCTCGGTTGATGGAAATGGAAAGAGTGAGGGCTTCATGAATTCAGTCGAAGGCCGGCCTGAACGTGCCGCCATCGGACCTTGGAGGCAGATCATCCGCATTCCCTTAACCTACAACGCACAACCAGCACCTTCGGGAACAAGAAACGAATCCCACATCTCGTCTGGCTCTCTCATGCTAATCCCGCACTCGCACCTCCTCACGCCCAGCTAACCGCCGCCGCCCCATTCAAGTCCACCGCCAAGTTCTTCACCACCAGCCTCTCCAGCCCCGCGTCGAACTCCCAGTCCCCCGCCCCCAGACTCGTCGCCTCCGAGTCCGACGACCCAGACTGCACGCTCACGGCCCGCGGCTTCGAGGACCCAACGCCCAGGATCGTGACGCTCGCAAGCTTCTGCTCCACCCTGAAGTCGCCGTGCGCCTCGATCGCGAGCTTGCCCCGGGCCGCACTAAACCCAAGCGTCGTGTGCGGCGTGGGGGGCACGCTTTCCCCGTCATCGACGTACGCCGTGCCCGCCGCGCGGCCCTCCCCGTCCAGCGTCACCAGCAGGGCATACGGCCCCTCGCGCGTCTCCGTCGTGGTGTAGCCCGGCTGTGCGTGCAGGAGGATGGCTGCACCGTCGCGTACGTGGACGTTGATGTGGCCCAGAGGTGCGTCGAGCGTGACCGTTGCCCCAGGGGTCGTCGGGACCTTGACAGCCTCGTGCGTGTACCAGTCGCGCCAGACGGTGGCGCCCCGTCCAGGGAAGACTCCCGCAACAGAGGACACATTCGGCTCGAGGACGGGCGTGACGAGGATATCACGGCCGATAAGGAACTGGGTATCGATCCCGAACAGTTCGGGCTCATCTGGGAACTCGAAGAAGAGAGCACGGACAGGCGGAGTTCCGCGTGTCGATGCGTTCGCGAAGAGGGTATACTGCGAGAGGTAGACGGGAATTCGTCATCTCTATATGTCGTTGTTGGAAGAGAGGAGCAACGTACCCAATACGGCAGCATGCTGTACCTGACCGCGATCGCCGTCTTCGACGCGTTCGCAACGCTCTCCCACCGGTACGGCTCCTGCGAGATCGCGCCGATCTCGTTGTGGTTCCTGTAGAACGGCACGAACGCGCTCATCTGCATCCACCGATTGCACAGCTCCTCGTCCGTGTTGTCATTGAACCCGCATGTGTCCGCTCCGACCATCGGGATCTGGAATAGCTGGAACTGGAGGACGCCCTGGATGTTGTAGTGCAGGTACGACCACTTGGAGAAGTTGTCGCCGAGCCAGTGGCCCGTCCACTTCCCCGAGGACGCGAACGTCGAGCGCGAGATGATGAAGGGGCGTTTACCTGGGTGGATGCTGAGCAGGGCGAGGTGCGTCGCTTTTTCTTCCATGAGGCCCCACATGTTATGCGTGTCGATCTCGACAAGACCGTTAGCGTGCGTGGCGTTGGTGGCAATAGTCTTCTCGCCAAGGTCGTTCAAGCCGAATCCTGCAAATAATGACTCCTTAATGCCACTACACAGGTCCGATGATGTCCAAGCATACCATTGTGGATGGCGTATGGGGGGTTATTGACATTCACATTGCCCTCCTGACCAGCACCCAGCCCACGCCTGACAAGGATACCCTCTGTGGTCCCGTCATGCCTTAAAGTCGACGTCCCATTAATCGTCATGTTTCCGCTACGACCCCAGATAGTTGCGTTATAGCTGCAGATCCCTCTTCAACTCATTATCCATTCGCATAGCTATTCAAAACGTACCCTTCGGGGAACTCGGAGACAGGGTTCCCAGGAGCGCCCGGAAGAATGAAGGGCATGGAAGTGTCGGACAGATCGGCGCCGGTCCCGCTTTGAAGCTAGTGAGCCTCCCTGTCACTAAACGATTCGAATCAAACTTGACACTTACCAAGAACCTGCGCAGAACGAAGACACTTCGTTCATGTCGAGCCAAATGCCAGAGAATCCCACACCGGAGTCTGACCAGTTCTTGAATGCTTCCGTCCAAACGGCCTCGGTGTTGTTCGCAAACCAGTCCGCGAAGACCTAGTGTATGCGTCCCGGTCAGAAATGATGAGGGTATATGCGCGGCAGGACTGCTGTGTACCGTATATCCAGGCCAGACTTGGCCGATGTACACGGACCCATCGGGGTTCTTGAGCCAGATGTCCCTTCAATGTTGTTTAAACGCGGCACATATTAATCTCCCTATCTGATGCTTACTCTTCAGTGCCCTTAAGGAACGGGTCATACTGCATGCCTTGGAATGAGCACCCTTCTCATGATAGAATAATGCCACTACTCACAAAGTCGGTGTCATTAGTTTGATGAGCAATACCGGCATCGACTATCGGAATGTAATGCTGATTGTTCGCCGCCTACCAAAACCAAACATGACATTCAGAACGATTCCCTGCACACCCTGCTCTAGCAGACAACGCACCAGTTCCTGGATGAATGCCTTGACCTCCGCGATCGGGAAGCTCACCGGGTCCGTCGTGAAGTCGCGGAACGCGTGGTACAGGTCGATATCGTTCCACATTGTCTCAAGCGGAATGCCGGCCTTGCGCATCGCTACCACCTGGTCACGTGTCTCGTTCACGGTGGTGTAGCCCCACCGACAGAGGTGGAATCCGAAGCCCCAGAGCGGCTGCCAGGTCGGCAGGCCGATGAGTTCGCCATACTGTTCCACCACAGACTGAGGCGAGGGACCTGAGAAGAAGTACAAGTCGAGTGTCCCGCCGAGGAGGCGGTACTGGATGAGTGAGACAGGTGAGGAGTCTGGCGTCTGGAGGAGCGTGTCGGAACCCGCCGCGCTAGGAAGGTTATTATAATGACTCTGCCATAGACTCCAGATATTCAAGAAGAACATACTTGAAGAGGAAAACTCCGTGCGACTGCGCCTTGTTCGTAGTAGTGTTGAAACGGTGTTCGATGTAGATCGGGTGCGAGCCGTAACTGTAAGTCGCCCGTGAGCAACATTCCGTGCGCATGTAGCCTCCTCATACTGACATGTTTTCGTCTACGGGGTCCGCAGCATCGCGTGCCCACATGGTCTGCAAAGTGCCCGGACTGCCGTTGGTGCCCATGTCTCGACGGAAGCCGCTGGCAGCGACGACCTCTCCAATGCCGTAAATATTCGTGTCGAGGGGAAGCGCAGAGGTCAACTGCAAGTACTGGTCCTCAAAGACGAGTGGGAATCCATCGAACCCAGTGCTGCTGTCGGACGCGTTGGTTGGTGGGATCGGAGTGGGAGGCAGAGAGGATATGCGGGTATCAAAGAGCGGCTGAGCGTCAGGCTCCGAGCGACGGGTGATCCAGAACGCAAAGGGGGAAGATTCGTAGTTGAAGATGAGATCTGACGAATGCTTCGCGGAAGGGTCGCTAGGACTGGACACAAGCTCCACTGCGGACGTGGGGATGGTGAATTGGGCCTTAGCAGTGTCGTAAATGTTCACGTGAAGTCTAGACCGCAGATATAAGGGAATGTGGCAGTGCTCGGCAAGAGCGTCAGAGCGCACCGTGAGGAAGTGTCGTAGGTGACCTCGAGGGTGAGGTTGGCAATGTCGTGGCCAAAGGCATTGCATGCAGGCCCGGCGAGGTTGAGTTCCGCCGTGAGACCGGTCGGGGTCTCATGCAAGGCGGAAAGAGCATAGCCTAGAGTTTGGGGGTGGCATCAGACCCACTTGGAACTTCTGCGGGCTGTTATAGCGGCATAGAAGGGAGCCTCATCTCCTTCATCGCACCGGTCCACGCGCCAGAATTAAACACAAGCAGCGCAAGACATACCTGGACATGTCGACACATTCCCAGAAAACGTGTGCCCCTCTCCCGGTACGACGGCCGACAGCGAGGTTGTGAGGAAGGATATGCGGTCTCGCACGGAACGCCCCATGAGTAGGACGCCACCCAAGAATGTAGCGAGCATTGCGAAGAGCAGCCAGCGGAGAAGAGAGCGAAGAAAGTTGAGGTAGTCGCGAGTGACTCTTCGTCCAGCCATTTCAGGGTCTTTATAGGAGCGGGTGTAGAGCGCCATGTTCAAGGCCTTGGCGGATCCTCCGGGAGTGATTGAATTGCGGGTGCCGGAGAAGGGAGTATGACCAGTCAGGCGCACTCTGCACCCAGCTTCGAAAGGCGCAGAGCCGTCCGAAGGAGAAGTGTGTCTGAGTGTTTACGTAGAGCTGTAAATGTCCTTGGCGGTGGGCGGGATCCCATGACGTCGAATCGCCCACAACGTACATTGCGTGGGAACATAGTAAGAGTCTCCCAGAGGTCGTGTACCCTGTGCTACCTATGGGATCATAGGTAGAGACGCAGGTAGAGACGCACAGCCTGGGGGCGAGATGGACGTCAAGTTTTCGTTACACTGACAGGCTGAGTCGGAGTATCCGTAGCTGTGCAAGTCGAGAATTGCCTCCCTTGAATCGGCCCGGATCCCCGTATTATGTAAGGAATGCATCGGGACGGCTTGAAGAGCTGTTTGAACTTGAATTGAACTTGAAGTTCCAAAACCGCACCGGCGGCCAGCGCTGCACCTACACTGAGATTCACTACTTACAGCGAGCAGCAGACTTGGCTCCAACCACTGAGTACTAGGTTGTTGTAAAGGGCGCGAGACACTGACGAGGCTAACTTTGAGGGAACACTATAGCAGTACTACCGTCACTGTATACGTAAAGACCTTAGTCGAGCAAGGCCACTGGTAGGGAGCCAGCCAGATCAACCCCCGGGCACCAGTGTTTGCTCGTCGACATGGCCCGGGCTAGGGGACCATAACTGCATTCGCAGTGTGTGTACAACTTCAAGACTCCTTCAAGTTGCACAAATGTTTCGCAACACATATGATGCCCCACCAACCGCACGATGCAATTGGCTGACCCTACTCTCATCATCGACCCGTGAAGAGTAGCGCAACCCAATACCAGCTGGCTCAGTTGGTGTACCTGGGTGTTCTCTTTCCCCAATTCGCCTTCGGCTTGTACGTCCTTCCAGTCTCGCGCAGCCCATGGCATCCTCGCGCATCTTGACGGTGTAGTGTATGTATAACACCCTGTCGTCGGGAATAGTCCGTCCACGTCCGAGGTTCAACCTACGCGCGTGGACAGCGAATCGAGTTAGGACGACAATGTCTACTCACATCTGACTTGCAAGAAGTTAGCGAGGGCTCTTACACAAGGATCACAGGTAATGTGGGCTATGATTATGAACAATATTAGACTTATGTGCCATGTCACTTACCTGGTAGTACACCATCCGCTTATCAGGTTCATCGCGTACGAGAAGGCCCAAGAACTTGACTACATTGGAGTTCTCTAGGGTGCAGTGCATCAGTTACGTGCCCCAAATGCATTTATACGAGAAATGTGCCCAGCCGCAGCCAGACTGAGGTCGCACCAGATGATAGAGAAGGTCTACGCACATCAGAGTCAAACTGGTTGCCAGTGCCGTCGAAGCAGAGTACGAGGGTCTTTACTGTCGGCGAGGTGCCTTGCTTCGACAGATTCGGCGTGGTTGCCACCGTTCATCTCGCTCGGCAAGGAACTTTGAGGGCAAATTGGACGGGATAATGGGCGGTGACTCTTTTTCGTCTGCCTACTCCAAGGTCTTTATAGGAGCTGGTGTAAGGCGCTATGTTCAAGATCATGGCCGACCTTTCGGGGGTGTCAACTCTAGTGCCCAAGGAGCGAGCATGACTCGTCAGGTGCACTCTGGAGCTAGCTTCGAAAGATACGGGGCTGTCAGAAAGAAGAGTATCCCTGAGCATTTATGTAGAGCTATTCAGCAGGGAGCGCGATCCTACCCCGTCAAGTCGTCCACAATATACAGTCCGTGGGAGGCTATGGCCGGCATTCTGGGATGAATGGTCTCGAAAACACCTCCTTTGAATGGCGTCCCAGAAAATGCCGCCACCTGTTCATCTCGATCGTATCGTTAGTATGTCATACGCCTGCGACTTGAGCCCTCGAACAGCGACCTCTGCTCGTACTTACGAGATGACTCCACTGATTCTTCCCGCAAAGTATAGCCCCTCCTTAAAGTTACTATTCGGAGTGGTGTGCAGGCCGTCGATCGGTTAAGCAGCCGATAATCTCTCACCATGCGACCCGATGCCACGCCCACTCCTCTCACGTTATCGCCACGCGCCTTGGAACCACCACGCGAGCTGCAACCACCACATACTTCGTAAGCCCACGCGCTTTGCTGCCGCTACACGCGGGGAGGACCTCCAAAATTGCATCAGTAAATTTTTAGAAGTACTATAATGGAAATGATGCTTCTTACGTAGCATTAGTTGTCAGGTTGCAACGTCCCAGAGACAGAGTAGTGCCTTCATGCAGCGGCATTCACTCAAGACACAGGTGTCGGAAAGTATACGATGCATTCCACCTGGTACGCCTCGCGCTGCATACGAGCCTCAACAAATCTTGTCAACAGCTAGAAGTTATAAAAGCTCAAATATAAGCTTCGTCGCCGTCACTTGAAACACATCCCAGTGGTCGTACAACGTGAAAAATCCTTGCACGGATACCAATTCCGTGAGCACGACAACACGTCTTACACCTTCCCAACTGCCCGACGTACCAGCACCCACATAGTCAGCCCATGTCCCACGCAAGATTATGATTACGGCAAGGACCCTCAACCTCCCCCACTCCCCCTGTTCACGCAACCGCGTCCAGCTCGCACAAGAACAGCGCTGCCATCCACGCGAGAACGATCTCCACCCGCGGCCCGTGCAGCGGGATGTTGATGTTGAGCGACTTCTTGTTCTTGCCCTTCCTGCCCCCGCCCCCACTCCCATTCCCGCCTCCATTCCCGTTCTTCTCCGCCGCTGCCCGCTCCGCCTTCTCCCGCTGCCGCCTCAGCACCGGCGCGAGCAGGATCCGCATCGCGTCCAGCGCCTCACGCAGCTCTGCGTCCCTCCGCGCGCCCGCTTCGTCTCCGTCCCCGTCCCCGTCTCTGTCCTCAGCCCCACCGGCGTTGGCGTTGTCGTTGCCGTCGCCTGTGAGGGAGGACGAGGACTCACAGGGCACCAGGGCGGAGCACGAGCTCGAGCTCGAGCCGTTGACCCCCAGCGAGCGCTTCGAGCTAGAGGACCTGGACCCCCCAAGATCGGGAGTGGGCGGGGTCGGAATCCGGCTCGTGTCCTTCGCCTTCGGGGAGCGGGGAGAGAGAGCGCAGGGCGGTGCCTCGATGGCGAGCTGCTTCGAGTTGGCGCGGCTCAGCGAGTGCGGCTGGATGCCATTCCGCCATCCGCCAGCGAGGCGCTCGAGGACCTCGATGAACTCGGCCTGTGCCATCGAGCGAGGAGGCAGGAAGACGGGGTAGCCTTCGAGCCCGTCGACGAGCGCGGCGGTCCGCGAGAACGCGGGGAGAATCGCGGTGAAGTCTCCGAGCATAAGGAGACAGATGAGGATGCTGAAGTGGCTCTCGACGAGCAGCGGGTGGTACGTCGTGAACATCGGCGTGGTGTCGGGAATGGGGGGCGGGGTGCTCTGGCTGCCTGGGCGGAGAGACTCGGTGAGGAGGAACGCATACTCAATACACTGCACGACATCCATGTCCGCGTAGCCGGGCGGACCCTCGAGCGTGTCGAAGTGGGCGAGGAACTGTTTGTGGTCGCGCATGCTCTTCTTGACAAGCGTGATGATGTTCTCGCGGAACGCTGGGTCAGCAAGGACAGCCCGGTACGCCTGGAGCTTCGCCCCATCAGTCGTCCCGAGAGGCCCGTCCGGGTTCCCGATCTCGACACCGCCATACCGCCCGTTTTCCACATAACACAGACGCATCTCCGCCCCGTCGATGGACGGCACCTTTCGGATCCCCTCGAGCTTGAAGATGGCGTCTTCAATCAGGAAAACTGCGTGTTGCAGATACGCCGCCGCCCGCAAGAACAGACATTGTGGTTCGATGGGCTCGGGGGCTTCAGGAAGCACAGAGGGATGCAGCACAATGGCACCATCGCCATCGGACCCGTCGGCGCTCTGCCCATCGGCCCCTCCTGAGCTCGCACTCGTCCCATTGGGCGGTGCCTGCCCGTTGGTCTTGCCACTTCCGGCCTTGCCCTTCTTCTTCTTTGCACCCTTCCCTCGTTGCTTGTCTCCCAAATTGGTATTGAGATGTGCGTTGCGAGCTTTCCGTTGCGCCCGAGCTTCCTTGATCGCGAACGTAAAGTCCTTCGCGGCAAGGGCATACTCGTCGCGGAAGCAGTGGACGATGCCTCGTGTGCGATAGAACTCCAGTCTATGCGGATTTGCCGCTATAAGGTCGTCCAGAACCTGAGTCGAGGTCGACTCGGCCAGTTGCCTGTATCCACTGAACCGTCAGAGTTAACAGCTGCTCTCCACGTTTCGCTGACAAACCTGGAGGGTATTTTCTCGTGGAAAAAGTGCACGTATCGCGCATCGACGTCGCCAGGGTCTGTTCGCGAAGCCAGCAAAGCAAAACCAGCACACTCAGCTCTTCCCCCCAAACTCCGCACATGAGTAGCAAAAGCAAAACGACGCACCGACTTTGAGCACCCGCTCCGCGATATCGTCGAACACGCTCCCGCCCTGCATCACCATCACGCTCGATGCGATCTCGTCCGCCTTGTACGCAACCGCGAGCTTCTGCACCGCGAGCGCCCTCAGCCGATGGACGCGCATGGCGCTCATCGCGACGTTCCGCCCGCCCCCGTCCCCAAGCGGGTTCATGCCTAAGCCAAGGCTCTGCGCCGTCGCCCACGCGTTCCCGTTCATGCCCCCTGCCCCACGCATGGAGCCTAGCGCTGCGGCTGACAGCCCGGAGCTTGCGCGCACGGAAAGCTCCGCGGCCTCGTCGATCAATCGGCGAATGTGCGTAACAGAGCGGAAGACGCCCGGGTCGATAGGCGGGGGCGTCGCCTTGCCGGGAGGGGGGGAGGGGAAGGGGGGAGGTGGGGGCAAGGCTGCGAAGGTATTGCGGGGGGAATCTGGGGGAGAGTAGTCCGCGAGAGACGCGAAGCCGCGGTCGCGCTGTTTCTGGTGCGCATGGCTGTGGCCGTTCAGGTGATTGTGAGAGTGGCCGTAGCCGTTCGTACAGGAGGAGTTAGAGTGGGAGGTCAGAGGGGGCAGCTTCGCGTCAGCTGCGGAGAGTGTTGCGGGGTCGAGGTTGAGGACGAGTAGAGACTCGAGCAGCTCGAGTGGCAGTTGTAGCCACGGCCCCTGGAGAACGCTCGTGTCAAACGGCGTGCATCGCCAAGGTAGAAAAATGGAACCATACGTGGTAAGAGCTGATGTACCGCCAGTGCTTGTTGCGGCTGATACACAAGACTGGGGGGCGGTCGCGCTCCTCGTCGTCCCCGTTCCCGCTCGCGCTGGCTCCGTTCATTTCGTCCCTGGCCTTCGAGGCCGCCTTCTTCGGCTTCTTCTTTTTCTTCTTCTTGCCCGCTGAGGGCATCTCAGTGGCATCCGCGCCTACAAGGTCGGCGTCCGGACCAAGCCCCGGACAGACAGGCGATGTCGATCGAGAAGTGTGTGTGGAGGGAGGAGTGGGGAGCATGTCGGCGCTGGGGTCGTCAGTGCAGTTGCTGACGGTAGAAGAGGTAGACACTGAGAGAGGTGAGGGTGGCATCGTTGCCAGCGGACGGCGGAGAGGAGAGAGAGAGGACGCAGGCCCGAGAGAGCGAAGGAGTCGATTTCGAGCAGAGGAGCACGGTCCGGAAACTTGTGCAACTTTCCCCACGCCGGCGCTTGTCGAGATGCAAACTCTATTGCCCCTCTTTGGCAGGTCTCCAGATAATGCGGTCTCCAAGGCGATCAATGGTTAGACCCCACGAAGAATCCGAATGGTCCATTCATAATCCAGGAAGAACAACTGGTGTCTTGATAGACCATTGTATTTGGAGGGCATGAGGGATTGAAACGACGATGCGTGGCTGCCAATACATTGACATCTGGGATAACCACACTCGATTGCCATTCACACACGGTTTGACCCAAAAATGTCATCAAAGTTTGATCCTCTGCATGTCTCTCAGCACAGTCCAACCAGATCATTTACAATTAGTGAAGCGATGCCTTTTCAATTGAAAACGAAACCAAGGTATGACTTCGGCCCAACCTTCCCCGGATCCCCATGTCATTGAGCCTCTCCATCCTCGAAGGCTTATATGACGAAGATTAGCACGGCCGCTGCCGCCATTTCAACAGAAGGCCAAATGCCAAGAATGAACGAACGTTCCCGACGCGAAGCGAGCACGGAATGTGTTCGATAAGAAAGAAGGGATTCACTTCTACACCCGCGCACCCTGGATGACCTGACGATCCCCCCGAACAAGCCACAAACAGCTACCCATGTCGCACGCGCCGCGCAGATGACCTCCGACACGACGGGGGAAAGCCTGGATGTTGCACAGCCTTATTTGCGCGAGCCCAATCGGGTGAGGCCGTTCTTCGAACCGCTCATAAGGAGGCCCTAGGTTAGATTTCATTCAGGCGAGTTTGTGCAACGGAATAGGACCGTCTTAAGTGGTGGAAAGAGCCTATGATGCATGTTCAGTTTGATTTACATCCGGCCCATGTGACGAGATGGCCTACTACTGCAACTTCCGGACCTGTTGGCTCGCGAGCTCTGCCCTGACGTCGTCTGCAACGGCCACCAAACGCCTCGTAACGAAAGGCACAACGAACGCGCCAGCGACAGCGGCGACGGCGACTATAGCGAAGACGGTGGGGACGACAGAGCTCGGGAGGACACCGAAATGCAGCGGTTCAACGGCGACCATGAACAGCACTGGGTCCGGCGTAGGAAATCGCTGTGCATGCGAAGGCGTGAGGACTCCCGTGCTGACAACGCGGATCCGAGCATATACCCGCCGTGTCAAAGACGCATGGGAGGCTTCACGCAATTGCGAAGCGTCGTGCACGTAGGCGAGTCGGCCTAGCGACTCTGGAGAATACGTGTCAATGTAGAAGTCCGCTGGAGACTAGAGCGGAGCATGTGGTTAGTGTCGTTCCCCATTCTGCCTTGCCAGGAGACTTACAGAGGCAGGCCACGATATTCGCAAAGTGAACTTTGTGTACGCTGCCCAAGCAGCGTCATCGGTGTCTATGGACAGCCAGAGCTCGTGTGAGCACTCCCCGAACGAGCTGTCCTCCACTGGCTCACACACGTCCGCGAGCGTGGTCCCAAGGGGTGCCGGGAAGACGTGGAAGAGCTGCTCAGAGTCACCCGGAGCTATTCTGCGCCTGTCAACACCGTGACGCCGCTGAGTCCTCAATTCCAGTATGATTGCAGGCCAGAGGGTGCTCACCAGGCGGCCGATTGGGGTATGACCACATCCAGGCTGGGTTCCACGCCAAAGTTGACGATCTCGGTGTTGGCCCAGACCAGGGCTGACGGACCCAGACAGAAAGCGAGCGCATAGAGGAGAACTTCCGTCGCCAGCCGCATATCTCGTCGCACGTCTCTACCGCAACCGCAGCCTTCTAGGACACAACGACAATACCGGGCGTTGCGCTGAGAAGTATGGAAGAGAGGGCTTGGGAAGAGTTGTGCTAGCGCCCGCAATGGGCGTCCAACAAGGCGGCGCGTGCCACTCCAAACCGGGAAGGTGTTTAAGTTCGACTATGGGCACCTGGCCCGTGCCCCGGAGCGGGCCAGTGGGTCAGCTGCCCCCCCCCGCCTCCAGTGCCCCCATATATACCCAGCCCCGCGACAACAACAAGCATTCTCAGCGTCGTCGTCTCGCACTCCATTCTGCTCTTCCCACTTCGTCTTCATAAGCTCACGTTCACTCCGAGTCCCGCACTCGCACGCACACGCACACGCACATAGCATACCCCACACCCGCCATGGCAAGCGCCGAGGCTCTCGCACAGCACCCTCCTGCCAGTACGTCTCTCTCCTCTCCTCTCTCCGCCAGAAGCGTAAACACACACATACAATGACCCCGCGTCCGTCCGTCCGTCCGTTCTGCCCAGTGAAAGTCGGCGGCCGGAGGCTCTCGCTCAACTCGCGCCCGCGCCCGCCGACCACGACGCTGTATGTCATCCCTGGCATATACATATACTGTGATGTGCTGACCATAGGGGTCCTCCGTTCCTCACCCCACCCCCACCCCCACCCCCACCCCACATCCAAATGCAAACGCAGAGACGTGCCGAAGACAAGGCCCCCTCAGCCTGCGGATAATACCCCGCCCGACTACCCGCGCCCGGCCGCCCCTGCCAGTGCAGGGGATCAGCAGGTGCAGCACCACCACCAGCAACAGCAGCAGGAAGAGGAAGTCCCGAAGCGTAAGCAGCAGCAGGGCACTGGCGGCGACGAGCACGAGCGCCGCATCCAGGAGAGCCTCTACCGCAAGGCGGAGCAGAACAGGCCGAAGAAGGAGCTCGGCACCGGCCCCAAGGTCGCGAACAGGATCGGTCAGCCTGCGGGGAAGGCTCTCGGTCTCTGAACTCGATGAACAGAAAGCATAAAGTCAAGGTTCCTCGGTGCGGACAACGTGGAAGAGAGAAGCGGACATTTATCCTGTACGGTAACGCGCATGTTGTCCATTCATCGCTGTACAATCATCGTGTATGATATCAAATTCGGAGTCAATGCAGTTAACTTGGAGACGACCTCGAAGCGATTCTCGATGGGAGTGCTGAGCATGCGAGGACGCAAGCGGCATATGATTACTTGGTCGTGTGAGCATAGACATATGCATGGATGGGTGCGATGCGAGTGGAAAGCAAAGAATACAGGATGATCGTCACACACAACATAACAGCAACGCCTCAACCTCCCTACGCGGTCTTGGCCTTCTTGCCACGGACCTTCTTCGGAGGCGCGGGCTTCTTTTCTTTCTTCGACTCGATGATGGCAGAGACGCGTGCGAGGGCCGCCTAGAAACCAACATTGTAAGTTTTCGAGTGAGAGAGCGAAGAGCAAGGATGGGATTGAACGAGATCAATAAGGTGAAGAAGGAAGCAATGTGAGCGCCAAAGAGTCGGGCAGTCCGCGGCGAGCATCGAACGGAACCCGATAGCGACATGGCGCGTATCCAGCAGAGTTTTGATCGGTCTCCAACCAGACCTCGTAATTTTGCACATCATGTCCACACCCAACTTTCGTGTTGCCTTGCGGCGGTCCAGCGGGCTCTAGGTGGTGCAGTCCAAGGAAGGAGGGGTAGGAGAGGAGTCGTGGAAACGTAGGAATGTTGAAGTCGGGAGACGGGGGGATGGATGCGGCTGCGCGCAATACGCGACAGATAGAGGGATGAGGACACTCACGGCTCTCAGGTCGGGGCGGTAGCCGCGCTTGGCGAGCTTCGCGGTGATACCAGCTGCACGGCGGCCGCCTGAGCGGGGGCGAATCGTGGAGGTGGCGGACGCGGGGCGGACGGCGTGAGGAGAAGCACCCTTCTTGTGAACGGTAAGCTTGATACCGGACTCGGTGTCCGCGATGGCGATTGCCTTCAAGTAGCGCAAAATGGGTGCTTAGTATATGTCCACAGAACTGTGACAATCTAAACTGACCTTCTCGTTTGCAAGGCCGGAGTACTTGAACGAGTGGATGTTGATCAAGTTGCCCTGAGAAAATGCAGTTTTTGTGACTGCGCTGGAGACACAAGACGCATAGACGTACGGGCTCCTTGGAGAGGATGGGGCCCTCCACAAGGCGCTTGACGATGAACGAGTTGTTCTTCTGCGGGACCAAAAGAGCGATAAGTCACGAGAATCGTCAAAGATGCCGTCATAGAGTACGAACGCGGAGGAGGAGCCACTGGAGATCGCTGGACATCTTGAGGACGGTGCTGTAGGATACTTTTTGGTGGGGCGGGACGTGGGGAGTGGTGGCTGAGAGAAACTATGCAGTAGCACCAAACAACCACAAACACAACGAGGCGACACATATTAGACGCCCATTGCCTTGCAAAGAAATACCGATACCGAACGCCTGCCAACACGACGTTGGCCCAGTTCAGTCCCCCGCGTTTATTCCGTCCAGTCGCCTATCTAGACTGTCATAAACTACCGGAAAATGTATGTCGAAAATGGAATCTGGACCTGTCGAGCTCCCAGCCCTGAATCGTCGTCCCCACTGCCCAGCATCACTCTGGCCCCCCCCTCCCCTCAAGATATTGACGCGTGTCATTCAAGAGGTGCTGAAACAAGCGTAAGGACGCCTTCGGGTGTTCTCTTTGCTGCCATCCCCACACCCACATGACCTCAGCTTTGTCCATCGACCACCGTCGGGGAGGATGTTCAACGAGTCCTGACCAGCTAACGAGTACCTTGAGCGCAACCTTGTCATGGCCGAAACGTTGCAACGCGTGTTCTGACGGTTTTCAATGTGCACGCTCCGTATCAGAGGATGCCAAACCTTCGACTCTCTGTCTCGAGCGCCGGCGCGCCACCCAGCCTCGCTGGAGCGCGATGGCATGGTGTGCTGTCCTCTATCTGGAATCGTCGTGGCTGGATTACCTTTTCTCCCAGACCCAAGTTCGATCGTGACGCCACCGCAGCGCTCTTCAATCACGCGCCGAAGCCGACTGTACTTCAAGTTACCCCCTTCAACAGGTTCCAGCCGCATCTTCATTATAGAACGCAGTATGGAGCCAAGCATTCGAATGTCGGGACGCATTCGTGGAGGACTTGACGGCGCTGGCTGAAGGGCTTGATTATCGCGAATGAACAGACATACGACGCTGCGCAGGACTGCATTCAACGATTCATATCCGGAGTGAAAGTTGCCGGTACTTACCTCCGAATCGACGAGACCGCACTCGCAGCGCTGATGCTACCGCAGGGCACCGCGTCCACGCATACGCAGCCAGAGGCATTCGGCGCGAGCCCCCCGGAGAACACGAATACCAAGGGATCAGGAGGGGGTCGAGCATGCTCGGCGCAGCCAGGGTGGACACAACTATGCCGAGGGATCTCGGAGTGAGATCGCGGAACAGCCTGTCTGGTCGACAGTCGGACTCCCAAAGTGAGGTCGGCCAGCGGCAGCAAACTGGTCCTGGAGTGCTTTTGATTGGGCTGTTAGGAGTGATGCCCCAAAGAAGGTGATAGGGAATGTAGCGAGGGATAGCGTATCGTAGCAGGGTATGGCATGGAGAATGTCCTCTAGATCCATGTGTGATGCTGCAATGTATTGTATTGTACAAGTCGAAGTCGAAGATGAGATCCAGAGATTATATCGAAGGCTCTACGATGCGATGGACGTACACGTACAAGTGGGTTACAAGAGGCGAGATCTACCAGAATCTGTTCGTGTTTGCAGGGATATCCTTCGCCATTCGCAACATCACGATATTCGACGTCAAGCTCGAGAACTGCTCCAAAAATTCACACGTCAGCCAATAAACGAGAAAAGAGGGATCGCGACGCACCCCGTTGCCGATGATGACCTGCGCTCGCTGCCCGATGAGCATATCTACCGACTGTGCGACGAACTGCTGCTCCCAGCTGAGTTGCAGGTCCCTACTGCTCGCAATCTTGTCCCATCCGCCGAGTTTCGTAAGCTCCTTCTTGAGGTCCTTGATCCACGAGCCTTTACCGTTCGTCATGATATAGATGGTCTTGAGACCTTGCCCTGCGGGTGTCGCACGCACCTCCGCAACACGCGCAGCGATCTGCCCGATATCCGGGAAGCAATGGCGCATATAGATGTCCCTGCCTTCCTCCGTGAACTGGCCCCGTCCAGCGGGAGGCGGTGGCAAAAACTGGTCCGGTAGCTCTGGGAATTGGTTGAATCCGTTCCACTGCGAGCCCCAACGCGCGAAGTGCAAGCAGTGCTCCTCGAAGTCGCCGCGCCGGATGTGCAGCACAAGGAGGCCGGGGATGACATCGTACGGGTATGCAGACGACGAGAAGATGTCGCGCAACCAGCTTGTGTCCATGAAACGCTTGCGATTGTTCACGAAGCCGTCCTCAATGAGCTGCGACCAGCGAAACGCTGTGATGATTGGTGACTTCTTGAGCGCGTCCCAGATGGTGAGTATGCGCTTGCTCCCGAAAATCCTATATGCGGGCGCAAACTTGGTGGTGACGGTTTGTTTTCGACAGATTGATCTTCGGCGACTTACCAGATGCTCCAGACTTGCGTCCCAGTGATTTCGACGCAGCCCGGAAGCGTCTTTAGTTTTTCGACCCAAGTCCGCAAGACCTCATCTGCATCCACCTGCGCGGCGTCAACGAGCTCATCGCTCACGATGGCGTACGGCTCGGGGCAGACTTTATCCCAGTACTCTTTGACGACTGCCCGTGGTGTGGGATCGCCTGATGGCCACGAACTGCCCGCGGTAGGACCTGTAAGTTATGACGTAATTGGGACCCGCTATATGCGCCAGAATAATTATGCGTAAAGGGCCGCCGAGCAATGGGGCTCACCTTGAAGGAGAGCAGCTATTGGTATCCGTGAAGGGATAAGATGGCCGTTGTAGTCGGTATAGTCGGACCCATCGTCGTTCCAGGTATAATTGTTGTAAACGAACCTGCAGGCCCGGTCAACAAGCGTGTCCGTGAACGACATACAAAACCAATGCTTACGCTCGTCCCGCCTCATGCGCTAGATACGCGTTGAACAGGTGCTCTTGCATAGCATTCCCCCATCCCGACCCTTCCCCGCATGCGTATTGAGCTCCCGCGCAATCCCCGCGAACACGTCACAGGCAACTCACTCACCATGTACATGGTTTGCGTACCAGATGTACTTTCCGTGCCCTCCCTCAGGATACGGTAGGTTTGGATTGTGCTGGGGATGTTGCAGCTCCTGGATGTAGTAGTCGGTGTACAGCGGTGGTTTTCGATTTGGGTTGAGGGCACTGAGGTCTTGGCTGACCTCTGTCGCAAGGTGGTCGAAGCCGAAGAAAAAGTGTAGCGTCAAGAGGCAGAGGAACCCGGCGACGAGGAGGCGAATGATGGGCCTTGTGCAACAGCGTGCAGTGGATGAGTGTCTCTGGGGGTGGCTATGGCGCGAGTCGGAGTTGTTCGTGGGCAAGATGTCGTAAGAACCGTCCCGCTCTGGACTCCATGGCCGCGAGCCCGAGAGCCGCGAGGAGAGGGAACGGAGCATGGCGGGTGAGCTGGCGGGGGGTGGTCGTGGAGGACGCAGAGCCGGCTGCTGGGCTTTTGGCCTTGGAAGTGGGGTCCTCGTTTCCGCCAACCGTGCTCCATATATGTATGGTATTGATGACGCAACGCCAATCTTAGATCCACCGCGTCGGAGCAACACTGGCAGCTCCTCCTGCTCACTCCCCTCAATCTTTCATTGTATCCACCACGCATCAGGCTATCTTCTGACGATCACACGCCCCAGACACAGACACGGTCCTATTCGATTGCCGCTTCCTCTCAAGTCATCGGGAAGGTCGACCACCCGTCCGACATATCGCAAAATTACTGCGCAGCATCGTTCTTAGTTTTTTTGCGCGGAGGCACGTCATGCCCATTTTGCCCCTCGACCTTCTCTGAGGCACCCCCGTTCCTGCGCACCTCAACCTCTTGGTCATCTCCGCAGCTGAGAGACCCTGGTTCCTCCGCGTTGAACTCCTCTTCGTCTGGTCCGAGCCTGTCCCTGGCGAGCTTGCGTTTCTTCGCCTCCTTGGGTGCCTCCTCGCGATCGAGCTCTGCCTCACCACCTCCATCTTCTTCGAATCCTTGGTCCACATGGACTCCTTCCTCTGCCGTATCGTCCTCCGCTTCCTGCTGAGTCTGTGACTCCTCGTAGCCATCATGGCAGTCAGATACGCTGTCGGCGCTAGCCACATCGTCGCGCTGCTCGTCCAGGCTCTTCAGGGGATCCTGAGGCGAGGCATTCAAGGAAGTCAGTTGTTTGTTCAGAGGCGTAGTTTATCCATACTCACATGCCCCCAATTTTTCAGGCTGATCGTGCTTTTGGCATTTTCGAGCTCTTCACGCGTTTTCGTCTCCTTCAAGTGGTCCTCTTGCGCCAGGTGCCTCTTGTTATACCTACACGAGTTCGCTTCCTGAGTAAATGCGCTCCTCACGACACGCCCGTGCCCTCATCGACGCACCCAACTACTTTGCGCATATGCTCGACGTCCTCCTGTGTTTCGTTGCGTTAGCGCAACAGGACCATGCCCTTGTAGGAGTACTACTCACTTCCTCGTACTGCTCTGTATCCTTCTTGGGGTTTTTCTCCAGGATCTCGGCAATTTTGTGCCCGCTCTCGATCCCGACGCCTGTTCCCGCCTTCTCGCTCTTCGGATCCTCCAGCCAGGCCTCGAGCTCTTCAGCGGTCATGTTCACCTCCTCGTTGAACTCGGCGACGACTTCCTCCTTGGACCTCATGGTACGGTGCGCAAGAGGGAGATGTGGTGGTGGGGAAGCTGGCAGGATTACAAGGCGTGTCCTGGGCGGGGACGCTTTAAGGGACAAAGGTGGCTGACACGCCCAAGATCTGTTGCTGTCATTTGCGATGAGGATCCCATGGAGTGCCCCTCACCTTCCATTGATCACCTGGCGCCGTTGACAGGCCTTTAACTAGGACGCACAGTGGAACCCGTTGTGTCCAACATGGTTCTGCCAGCCTCTCGCCGCCACACGTTTTTGCAGGCAGCGAATGTTTGGATGTGGCACCTATGGCACTTCTCACATTACGTATGTGATCCAATTTTCCCTGTAATAGCATTGACCGTCATTACAGCACCATCATAGCATCCCCAGCCGCCGAACATCTTCCAGCACAGGTAGTCTCGAACTTTCGGTCTGCCTGCTTCTTCGAAGGTCCTCCTTTGGCTGTGCGACATTGCAGCTAGGCGTAACCACGCCAAGTTTCTGGACGAGCTTTGAGAATCTCAATATGCTATGTGATCTATAGGTCAGACTTGACACTGAAACTCTGTGGGCCCCTCGTCTCTGCTGACGCGTCTCCGGATCAAAGGTTGTCTTGACTAGGTAGTCCATGCTACGTATCAAGCCTTCAGGCTTGAGCAGTCCTAGGAGTGGTGCGTCGCGGCAACAACTACTGTAGGAGCGGAAATGTCCTCTCTGACGTCTAATGCTCACTGAGGTGTCGGGATGACCGTACACACCAGGGCGGCGCAGAGGGCGTTTTTTGCTGTGTGCTTTCAGCACTTTTTAGCGTGACTGCCGGGCCGTCGGTCCCCAAGTGCTTGCTCAATAATGTCTCACAGCAATTCCTGTTTGTCTTTGGGTGCTTGCGTACCAATAGCAACAGGAGGTTGAAGTTGAACAGTACGCTTCCAGCAAGCTTGTGAGTGCCGGAGATCCTTTGGTTGACGGGGTTTCCATAGTAAGGAATTGCCATGTTTCTATGGCACTGCTCTAGCACTTGAACCACTTTTCGCAACGTTGACGCTGTATACTTCTGACTACCACCTTCAGCTCTCTGGTACGCAGCTGATGCACGTTTGATAACTTTGTATTATTCACACCCATCTCCACCCTCATTCTAGCTATTGGAAGTTGGCCACTTGGCGATACCAGCAGGCGATGGAGCACCAGCAGCTCCAACCCCTCGACGACAGTCTCTCATATGATGCGTCTCTGATCAACAGGCTACCCCCAGAGCTATTCCTCAAAATCTTCGGACATGTCCATCACCTTATTTGGAATACATCTGCGCAGATCCCTGACGGCACTTGGACAATCCCATACCAGCTTGTCTGCTGTCGTTGGCGAGACTTCATCAGCTCCACCCCACAATTCTGGCAGGAGATGAAGGTCTGGAAGAGCCCGGAGTGGTTGGAATTCTCCTTGACTCGATGCGCTGACGCACTCGCCACAGTTTTCGTTCATCAACCAACCCGACCGGACGAGACATTTGCGATCCTCCGCCGTTTTGCGTCGTCTATCCAAGAATTTCATCTGAGGGCTGACGTCCGAAGCGTGGCATTGCTTTCGAGCCTCCCCTCCGTCCTGGCCACGCCCATGCCCGCTCTTGAACTCCTGTACCTCGATGGCCCGCTCGACGATGGAGAGCTGATCGATGTGCGAATCACCCGTCATCTGGTTCCTCGCCTTACAGCCCTCTCCGTCATGATGTGCATGGCCCCTCATGACACCGCAGTCTATACATCCCTTCGAAGTCTCACGCTCTTCAAATCCCCATGGACGATTTCCTATCGCAACTTCCTGGGCGTGATGCGTGATTGCCAGGACCTCGAATATCTCAGCCTCCACAACGGGGTCCTCGACGCATTCACTGAGCAGGTTGGAAGCGTCGTGATAGGCCATCTCCCAAGCACGGATGACGTGGTGCTCCCTCGCCTGAGGAAGTTGAAGCTATCGGGACACCCCAACGCCCTCTTCCACCTTCTTGCCATGATTCACGCCCCCCACGCTGCAGAGATGAGACTCAGGACTGCCCTCAACGAAAGCGCATCTAGCCCTCACATCATCACCCGTCTCCTCGCGCCCAGAGTCGAGCATCGATACCCCTTCCTGGCCTCGCCCCGCACCTTGTCACTCACCCGCTGGGGCACCCTTCACCTCCACCTGTGACTTCGATGCGGGCCGCAGGGGCACGCGCGTCTCGTCGTCGACCACCACACGCGCGACTACCAGCCAGAGGGCGCAGGTATGAACCTGCAGGACGACCTCATTATGGTCATGGAGACGTTCTCCGTCGCCGCCGTCGACACCCTCGAGGTCTCTGGCGCAGTCGACCAGATCTCGCACGAGACGTGGCAGCGCGCGTTCTACGCCTTCCCGAGCATGCGCACGCTTTCTTTCCAGGGACACGGCACGCTCGACGGTGTCTGGGCAGGGCTTGCGCGCGCGACCGCGGGATCCTTGGAACGTCGCGATGACAGTGACTGCGGCCCCGGGGCGCCAACGCTGTGCTGCCCCCTTCTCTCCGAGGTCACGACGGAAACTAATCCCGACTCCCGCTTGAAGTTTTCGGGGACGCCGACGCTCTTTGAGGGAGTGCGCGCGACCTTGAACGCACACGCCGAGGCGGGTTATACTCGTCTCGAAAAGCTCAAGTTGTATCTGCAATACGCCGAGCCCGGTGACTTGCCAGTAGTGCCTTCCTACCGGTCTGATGATGCGCTTTTGGAAGATGTGAGGAGGTTAGTTGGGGAACTGGATTATCGAGAGTTCCAGCCACTGTAAAACGGACGTGGTTTCTACTCAAACGAAGGCGGTATACTGCTTCCTACGCGACCTGACGTAATGAACCGGGGTCGCTCTCTGGATCGTCTTCCATGTCCCTCCTCCCAGATCTTTCACCCCCTTTTATTTTGTACCTTAGCGACTCATCCTTCTTACACGTTCTGGTAGGTAACCTTCAGACCTGTAGTTCATGGGCTGTACGGATATTCATTTCGGATCGTAGCCATCACCTGTGCAAGTTTTTGCGAGTCGTCCAGTTCAGGCTGCAACCGTCAAACTTGGTCGAGGACCTTAGTGAATGAAATGACATTTATTCGTTTACCTTCTGTGCTAATCTGAACTGTTTTATACAGACCTTTCTGCGTCCTCGGGATGCTGCCAATAACTCGAAGTACTCGGGATGTCCTACGATGTCGATGAGCAGGCGATGGGCCAGCCCCACGCCCAGAACTGCGATCCCTCCAATGATGGACAACTCATCAACAATCTATCCCTGGAGATTTTTATCAAAATCATTGCAGAAGCCGACCTGCTTTCTCGCAGGCATGAGCTGAAGCGGAACTCCAAATGGATACTGTAGTGCCCTACCAGCTTGTCTCCCGTTGTTGGCGAGATGTCATGTCATCTCCTCTACCCCCCAGTTTTGGCAGCAGATAAACGCATCCTCGAGCTCGGAATGGTTGGTACTCTGCTTGACGCGATGCTCCGGCACACCGGCCACAATCGTTGTTTGGCGTTCCACCCAGTTAGATGCGACATTATTTGCGACTCTCCGCCGGTTTGCTTCATCCGTCGGCGAAATCTACGTTCACTTCTACACCCCTGAGGTGGCCTCTCTGGCGGGTCTTTTGTTGTTCCTCGACACCCCGCTGCCTGCACTCGAATCTTTGTCTCTCAGGGGAGTATGCCATGACAAGACAGCTGCCGACGTCAAGATCACTCATGCTTTTGTTCCCCGCCTTTCTACCCTCGAACTTCATAGCTGCGCCATTCTCCACAACACCGAATTGTATACATACCTTCGGAATATGTGGCTGTCCGGATGGGTGTGGGCACTTCCCTATGGAAATTTTCTCGACATGTTGACATGTTAAGCAAATGTCACACACTTGAGGACCTGACCCTGGACGGAGACATCCTCGATCCATTCGCTGACCAGACGGAGAACCTCGCAACGAAATACCCAGCCCTTGCCCTTCGGGTCGCCTTCCCTCGCCTGAAATTCGTGAAGTTGTCCTGAAAACGCGACATTCTGTTTCATCTTCTCGCCAACATGCATGTGCCACAGGCAAGGAGATTCGTACTCACCGATTGCCTCAATGACGACGAGTCTGGTCCCCTGGTCACGCGTTTTCTCGCCCCTGCTCCCCATGTGCGGATACCGTTCCTATCCTCGCCTCGCGTCGTTTCGCTGAGATGCTGGGACGAAGCCCCCCCTCCGGGGTGGTCCCGACGGATCCACGCGTTTCCCCCTCGACTACAGGATGGTCAACAACGAGCTCTGGCCTGGAAACTCGTACCTGGAGCACAAGCTCGTCGCAATCGTGGACACATTCTCCGTAGCTTCCATCCACACCCTTGAAATCGAAGGTTATCTCGAGGAGGTCGCGGTCGAGACGTGGCAGCGCGTATTCAAGACTTTCGCAGGCCTGCGCACGCTCCGTCTCAAAGGGATGGGCATCCTCGACACCCTCTGGCTAGGGCTTTCGCGTGCGACCGCGGCCTTGTTGGAAAGCGACGGAACTGTGTGCTGTCCGGCGCTCTCGGACATCCGCATCGACGACCGTTCTCATTTTGCTTTCCACTTCTGGTTTACAGCAACCGAAGCGCTGTTCAAGATCTTGCCCGAAACCCTTCGGGCACGGGGCGATGCTGGAGGCACTCGTCTCAGGAAGCTCCAGCTGCGTATTCGGTACCCGGACAAACTATTGAGACAATCATCTGCGCTTCGTGGCACATTTATCGAACATATGAGAGCACTGGTGGACGAGCTGGATTATCAGCAATATTCGCGGACGTAGGAAAGGCCTCCTGTATTTCATACATACCTTGCATACTAAACATCTTATTGCCACCTTTTCTAAACCGAATCCTCATGACGGGGAGCCGGGTTGAAACGGTATCCTATGGACAACCTCTCGGCTGATCGCGTCGTGGTAACGTTCGAAGGCTTAACTTGAAGTCTGCTCTGGTCCCCCATACATGCCAGTGGTGTTCACAGCCCCGCCACAGATATCGCTTCTTTCCCTGATATCCCATCTCCTTGCTTCGTAGCCTTCACCGCGGCACTCATAATTGTACCAAGATGGGTCTAGATGTCCTTGTTGATAACGAGCGAAGCGAATGACCGGTGCATATATGTACGTGAACGGTAAACATGAAGGTAAACGTGAACTGTGAATCGTGATAAATTTATCAGAACGCGTGCAAGGTTCAGTAGGGTGTCGCAGCTGTACTTCTAGGGTACTAGCCTAGCTAGTGCAAGCGACGGGCATGCGCATGCACATCGAAGCGTGGAACCAACTGCGCACGGAGGTAAATAGAGATTGTCTGAACCAATGGTAGCTAGCTGTAATAGGTAGGGGGGTAGGTGGGCGGGTAGTAGTCTCTCGCGAATGTCCATGCATGCATACCGAGATTGGATGGATATGTGGCGGTAGGTGTGGCGATTAAAGAAGGCGGGAAGGGAGTGTAACTAACTGGCTAACTTAACTAACTACTGCAAGCGTCGGTCGTATGTCAATGCCTGATCGGGTCGACGTCCGTATACATCGCGGGGTTCGTGACGGCAGTCATGCTACACAAGCACAGCAGCCATGTCCGAGACTGAGACTGGAACTAGATTCAGAATCCGTATCCCTGCCCCGCCTGGGGCGGCGCGGCGCCCGGCGGCAGGTTTGTGTACGTGCGCGAGTACCGGTTCTGGTTCGGTTGCTGCGCCTGCGGTGCCTGTGACGTTGGCCTCCTCCCTTGTTGCCTCGACACCCTCCGCACTCCACCCGGCCCAGGCACCGGCCCGTTGTCGGCTAAGCTTACACCACCGCGTCCCGGCCCACGTCCGTAATTCGGTGGAGTCGACGGGAGTTCGTCGGGATCTGCGACGAACGGGGCGGACGGGTCGTCAAACCCAGCTGTCTGTGGGGAATATTGGTACGCGTTCTGCATCTCAGCTGGGTATTGTGCAGACACGGTCGATTGGCGAAGCACACCGCCAGTTCGGGACACTCGGGCCTCGAAGCTCGTCGAACGCTCGTAGTCTTCGGACGACTCTTGCGGACTGACCAGGCGTTGTTGTGAGCCGATGTCCGAGTTGTAGCCGTCTTCACTTGACCGTGAGAGTGCGCTTGTCGAAACAGATGGTGTCGCTGCAGGCATTGTGCGGCTGACTGACAGAGGAGTTGGGAGCATGAGGACCTGGCCGCTGCTATCGTGTCTTGCTCGAGGTGGATGTGGGCCGCTGCTGTACGACGATTCGTACGTGCTCTGATCGAACTGTTGTGGCTGCGGCAATTGTGGCTGCGGCATTTGCGGCGGCTGGTAGTCAGAGACCAACGAATATCTGTGCCCATCGGGTCTGATTCCTAAGTCAGCCTGACACCCAATGGACGCGCATCGACGACTCACCTCTTGGGCGAACCACCCCTCGGGTCGTACGCAGTCGAATCCCTCGACTGGGTCCCGCTCTTCCATCTCCGCTCGCGCTCGAACTCGGCCCAGCGCTTCATAACAATGTGCGACGAGTCGAACTCGCCCTCCTTGTCGCCGTGGTTGCCCTCCGCCTTGTCGCCCGCGACCTGGCGCGTCTGTCCCCACGAGAAGTCGTCGAAATGCCAGAACGCGTACGACGGCAAGATACCGTTCCAGATTGGCAGCGACAGCAGGTATACCATCATCCAGCCCACGTACGCGACCTTGCGCGACGTGATGACGATCAACAGACCCGGAAGACCAAGAACAATCGCGAGCAGGACGAGCGGGATGGTGGTATCGGGACCACCGGGGATGATAGAGGACACGATGAGGTAGATGGTGAAGGAGATGGCGGCCGGGAGGACTAGGGTTCCGGCAAGCTCCATGCCGACGACGAACTGCATCGAGAAGCAGAACGTACCACACAGATCGCGGACAAGGAGGAGCTCGGCAAGGTTGTGGATGGTCGAGTTAATCCAGCGACGACGTTGGGAGAGGAGCACCCGGAAAGTATCGGGGACGACGGTCTTGCAAACGGCTTGTGGGCAGAAGACGTTCTTGCGTTTCGGGAAGGTCTTGAGCATCAGTGTCGTCAGATAACGATCCTCTCCTAGGAGCAGGAGGTTCTTCTTGTGCAGGGTATCGACGACATTCTCCGAGTAGTGCTCCACAACATCCGGGTTCGCAAGGACAGGAACCCAATATCCGCCGTCGCCCTTCGGTGCCTTGATGCGGTACATGCTGAAACAACCGGGCAAACAGGTGACACCTCCGAACATGGACTCGAATGCCTTATTCAAGTGGTGGGAGATGTAATACTCGAACACTACGAACAAATAGTACATCAGTAGGTGCATGTATGCGCGGTGATGAGCGTGGAAACAAACCTTGGATCATCGTAACCCATGTCTCAGCCTTGTTCGCGATCTTTGTCTCGCCGCAAAGACCCATAATCTCGTAATCGTTGACCATACACGACACCATCCGGCTGAGTGAGTCGGGGAAGACCTTTGTGTCCGCATCGACGCACAGTACGAGCTCGTAGCGGTCAGGGCTGATGCCCGTCACGCGCCAGATCGAGTTGAAGAACTCGTATTCGAACGTCGTCATGCGCTCGTCGAACATGACCTTCTGCAGGAAGGCCATGAGGACGATCTGCGAGTCACGCTTGCCACGGTTGCCTGGCTTCGCATCTCCGGCTTCGAGCGGGTTCCCGACCTTGGATACGAGCACAACGGGAACACGCTGCTGCTTCGACCGCTCAACTGTGGCATCGTCGTAATCGTAGAAGCCCGCGAAGACCTTCGCCATGTTGTGACGCTTGTGACCGTCGGCGATGGCGACATAAGAGTGGGCCTCAACCTCGTTGGGGTGAACGACAAAGTCTTTCATCATCGACAAACAAATCTCCGGGGTAGTTGCTGTGTTGCCGGCGCCCTTGACCATACCGTCAGCGATGATCAAAATGAGCTTGTGACTGTTAGGGTAGTCGGTGGTAGCAAGGGAATCCAATGTCGTACGGAGACCTTCAACAGACTCCGAGTAAGCCGTGACGAGACAGATGGTATGGCACAGCGGGTATCCAAAGGGCTCCCAGTCTGGTGCCGGCTGAGCGACGACGTTATGGAGAGGGAACGGGCAGGGGTTATCAGCAAAGCGTTGCGAGTCAGTGGCGAGAGAAGTCGAGCTGCGTGATTGACGGTAGCCAGGGGTATCTGAGGGTGAAGGCTTGAGGCTCTTTGAGCTCGCGCCGCCGTAGATGCTGACCGTCGTGCTGCGCTTGTAGGGCGTGGGTTCCAACATACCATAGGCTGTTGAGGGACGTCCGCCTACGCCTTTCAGGACGCTCTCAGACGGCGTAAAACGAGAGGTGCTGGGAAAGAAGGTGTTGCGCTTGTTGTTCTTCGGGGTCCCGTTCTTGTGCACGTTGGGGCGGTATTGACTAGGGGCTGGGCGGTAGATGTCGTCCGTCCAGTTCTCGATCTCCCGTGCACGGCGCATGCGCTCCTCGTACGATTCGGGCTTGAAGTTGCCCAGTTTCCAAGAGTAGAACCACGCGAAAAGGACGGCCATGACGAAACGGATGCCCACGACACCGACGATGAAGATGAGGGAAACATAGAGGACAACCTGGGAGGCGACACACCCAATACTGTTGGTGTCGACGAACCCGACGGTAGCGATCTCCTCAAGGCACTTTCCGAGCGAGCGCTGGTTCGTACGTAGGAAATACATGCTCAGATCCTTGCCGTTGAACGTGCCGTCCGGCGACTTCATTTGATCGAACAGATCCGGGTAGTTAACTTCCGCCTTGCTCAGCCAGTTCAGGAGTCCCAAGTCGATCACCGTTCTGTGCACATCACGTCAGTGATCAGCAAAATTGCCCACGCCAGGGGGTCTACATACGATTCGAACACCGCCAAGTTGCGCGACGAGTTGCGGATCTGGTCCCAGGTGTAGTATACCTGCCCTTGCGGCTTCATCGCAGCGAGTTCATTCCGCGCCGTGGACGACACATGGCACGTCGTGTCCTTGTCGTAGTCGGTGATGTTGACGCCAGACGTCCCATACTGGTTGTAGATGTTGCAAGGGAAGTACCAGTCGAGGGCCCCATTCGTGCCTGTGATCGTCGAGTTGCTGGCCTTCGTGATGTACTGCCCGCACGCTCCATTCGTGTTCTGGAACAGGAACGAGATATCGGCGCCTGCCGCGTCCCAGCCACCTTCGAACAGCGGGTTCGCGTTCCCGTTAAAGTCCCCGACCTTCGGATGGTGGAACTCGCTGAAGTCGTAGTCGTATCCGTGGATGATCACTGACGCGGTGTCAATCTGACCGGACTGGAACCGGTTCGGCTGTGTGCCGCACACGACCTCAGTGAACCCGAATGTGATGAAACCGACGATGGCCATGAGGCTGAGGATGATGGTGAGGAGCCCCATCTTCTCGCGCCATGCTCGTTGCGCTTCTGGCGTGCGGATGCCTGCCCGATCCCAAGCTCGAACGGCGCTTCATGCACAAAAGTCGAAAGAAACACTCACCGCAAGAGCTCAAAAGGAACGACGGGACAAAACACGTCGCTATGTAGCAATAGACGAACCAGGCATCCTTGGGGCCCGGTCCGATGTTGTCGAGGCACCCTCGGGGCTTGGGTTGTTCGGCAGGGTTGGCAGCGGCCCCGGCGGAGGACTTCTTTCGTCGCAGGGTGCCTCGCTTGAAGAGGGCGAGCCCGGACTCGTGCTGGTCCTCCTCTCGCCCGAGCAGCGACTTTCCGCGACGCAGCTGGCCTCGCTGGGGTGCATTGCCCGTCGCTAGAACACGGAACATGGGAGTATGGGTATGAGGATGAGAGAAGGAGTGTGAAGGGACAGGTACGCACGGGAAGCGATGGCGTTGCCACCGTCGTTGACGAGCTGCTGGGCGTGGTTGCGGTAGTGCCACTGCCGGTGGCCGGGATCGATCTTCTCCCTGTCGGGGCGGACAAGGGACTTCTTTCTGCCCACCCTGCCGTCTCCGAAGGCACCCTCGACGTCCATCGGGGGTGGGGAGGTGCTCTGGTAGGCTGAGTAGTGCCTCTGGCGGGTCTGGTCCAAGGCCTCGTGGCGGTCGCCGACCTCGGTGCGCTGGAACGAGACGCCTCTGGGGGGCGAGAGGCCTTGCTCAGGGTGGGGCGGCGGACGGTATGCCGAGGCTGGTTGATCGGGGTATGGAGGTGAAGCGTAAGCGGCCGAGTAGGCGGGGTAAGACGGAGGCGACTGGAAGTGAGGTGGAGGCTGGGGCTGGGGCTGGGGCTGGGGCTGACCCGGTGGCCGGGCAGAGCGCGGGGGGCGCTGGCCGCGGTGGTCCATGGCGGTGGAGGTCAAAAGGGCAACGTCGGCGACGATGGGACCGCCTCCAGGCCGCTTGACGACCTCTGGGCTCCGTTTGTCCTCTTTTGGATAGATAACCCCTTATCCGCCTCTGATGATTTCACTTTTATTTATGGCTTATGGACGGTTGCTTCGGGATCGTGACCACCTCGCGAGTCGCCAAGAGTCGCCGCTGCAGATTTTCGTCGTCCACGATCATCTCCTCCCCCCGTTGACCTGCCATGCATCTGATGTATACACTCGACGAGACCGGAAACAGGGTATACACTCTCAAGGTACGTGACGAATTGCACTCAGGTGCACAGACGAATGACAATAGGCGTGCAGAAAATTACGGACTCGGGGAAGATCACCAAGTCTGCACACCCAGGTTTGCTCCCTTTCTGAACGCTCTCTCCGTCGAACTCGACTTAGAAAAATGGTTTCCCAGCACGTTTCTCTCCGGATGACAAGTTTTCACGTCACCGGGTAACTATTAAAAAGCGCTATGGGATCCTGCCGACACAACTCCCGAGCAAACCTCTGTGAAGCTCTGTAGCTCAGACAGACACTCTTGGCGGGGAGCCGCACGCTCCCACGTATGATGCGCGTTACCAAATGCCCCATACAAGGTCTCGGTCGGGAGGAGAATACGACGTCCGGCATGGCATAGTACCGCGTGTATGTTCCACTTTTGCCACCCTATGTAACACATTGCATTGTTGTCGTCCGCGTCAAGCTCGCGCGTTTGGAATATTCGGTTTTGATTCTGGTACGAGACGCGTGCGTCCATGCGAGTTGTTGCCCGGATTGACGTGTGTGCATCTTGCGAGTCATATTTGGCATGTTCTGGGTGACAAGCTCACTCCGGCGTCGGATGGATGCAATCCTGAGACGCTGGCGGGGTGCACCCCTCGCCCGCACGGCCATGTTGAGCGCAACGTACGACCCTATATTTATAGCCAGATGTCGCGATCAGGAAAGGATGGTAAATTACTCAAGCGGTCTTGAGATTCTCCCCGCTCAGGCTCCTTGAATATTCCTTCCACTCTAGCGTACAGCAGGCTTCGATTTATGGAGGTGCTGGACGGAATGCAAGTGAGTAATAGGAAGTCTCAGGTTTGGGGCATTGAATGAAGGAAACAAAATATTATAATATTATCGTTCCAAGTTACATAATAACAATAAGTAAGTGGGTAAGCACGGCCACGGTAAGTAATCGGACAGGTTCACCAACATGACTAAAGTATGCAAGGCTTCATTTGGCATTCAGTGGGACCCTTGGATTCCGAGAGATGAGGTTTTCAACTGAGCACCGAGGGAAACGGAGTATCTGTCGACGGCCTTGTGCTGCATGAAGTCCAATGGACGTCGACATTCAAACGAGGACTATTCTGGGGCCGCGGCGAGCCCGATGACGTCAGTTATGCTGGCGTCACGAGAGAATCTACAAACAGCGCCGTAGTCTTCGCGCAGCATCTTCCCCGCAACACGTCCAACTGCAAGGCTCAAGGACGGTTATTTTCAATGGGCCGAACACCTGCCGACTCGTGAATTGGGAACGTCGAACGTAAAACAAGTCTCGACCTCAATTCAAGGGCCCAACAGTGCCGACATCCACGACTCGGAGAGAACCGAGCCGAGGACAAATCTCAAGACCTTGCACTATGCGCACCCAGGTCATGTAATGTGCAAAAACATTACCGGCTATTGACGCGTTGACGTCCTCATGGTTGACAAAGTCTCTAACAGCGATGGGGAACGAGATTGCCATCCTTTGCCGCTTGGAACGGGGAACTTTGTCTGTCGCAGTCATGGCCGACGCATTTCAAGTACGCAAAGTTCATTCTACAATGGCTAGAACTCCCTGCAAGTCAGCTCACCAACTAATCTCCGCAGATCTTCCAAAGCCGCATGACTGGGCTGATGGGACCCGACTGGGGGCATTGCAGCGTGAGCCATTCCAGACGGGGACCCACCCGCCTCGGCGCGTGCATGCCCTTAAAGAGTGTCGGCATCGCCGAAAAAACTTGAAACAGGAACTGGATCGGTATTCGTCGCATCCTCAGAGAAAAGAGGGCAGCACAGTGCCTTGAGTCCGTCACCATGATCGCGACGTTCCACCCTGGTTCCACCGACGCCGCGGCGGTTGCGCGTGCAAGCGCCGCCAGACGGCATCGAACGGTGCTGTGAAACCTCGGACCTCCGAGACTTGAGCTTTGGGCGAAGTCGGGGAGGGTCGAGTAAAACGAGAGAGTCTCCGG
>JAKLMY010000290.1:0-34593 GCA_022814645.1 Ganoderma meredithae | reverse complement strand
AGTCGAGCTTTTGGACGGCATCGGTCAAATGTCTCAGTCGGCGTAGTCCACTACGTTCAAAAGATATCCCCTGTAGACAACTGGCCCACCTTCAACTGTCCGGAGGTTGCTCAAGACAGAGCAGGTCACGGTCGTCCCGACGACTCTCGGCGATCAACTCATCAAACCTCGGCGCCGCACCGTATATATCCTTGCCGTACCCTTGCCTCTCGTACTCATAGAATTCGAGAGCGTGCAAGCTTTGTGCCTTCATGGACGCGCGACGCTCGAATGCCAGCTGCATCGGCGAAGATCTCCATTCGACGCGCGGCCCGACGTCCTGGTGCTGCAGGTACGTCGCAGTGTGGCATGCTCGTACGATGTCCTTCAGTCCAATCTCTCGAGGTACCTCCCAACCGATGGTCACATAGCGCAAGGCTGGGCACAGCGAACACCCGGACGCAAGCAAGTCCGAGTGTCCCGCGTCGGCTCCTAGCGCATCGACCACTGCGCTGGGGGTATCCGCCCCGCACACAGTGAGGTGGGTTAGGTGAGGAAAGGCAGAGAGTGTAGAGCTAATAATGTGGAAGGAGACTCGGAAACCTATCCGACCTTGGAGGTGTCATGTCATACCGTCGCGTGCACCGGAAACGTGTTATTGTTAGCCTCGTGTAGCCTCCTGCCAGTGGTCACGCCCACCAGACGCTTCCCACACCGCAGTTCCGCGAAACGCAGCGCTAGAGAACATTATTATCATGTACTTTCAAGATTACATGAGAGCAACAGTAGCCTCAGGCGTAGCACATATATATATAACGTCCGTGAAATAAAAACCAGTAGTAACTCTCAATGTCCATTACTCGCGCGATCGATTTCAGTTCGAAACGGCAACGCTCAAATATGCTCTCAGACCGAGGCCACCTCCGCCTTTTCTTGGGGCACAACGGGAGCACGATCTTCAAATCAAGCATGTTTCGCCCCAACGTGAATGGCGATCGCCCCACGAGCGGGCACAGTCACCGAGAAAGAGCCTCTGGAAACTTTGAATCTGCGACACGCTGGTGTCAGTTCTCGCTCGATTGACAAGCGTACAACGACCCACGTCGAGCCAGTGCACTTGCCACTCGACAGCTTGCCGCCAACCACATCACAGTACGACCCGTTCGGGAGCGTCGTCTTGAACGTCACCGCCCACACGGAGTCTTCGTTATTGATCGCGACGAACCCAAGCGCACCTGCCAGATCGGCCCCATCCGTCCGTAGTCAGTCTCTATCTCCTGCAATAGACGAATAGGAGATGAACCCACCGCGGCCGAACGCAATCCGCTGGGCGTTAGGGGCGGTCCAGCTATTCAACTTAGCGCCGCTAACCGTGTTGTGGAAGCCGACCATGCCTGCGATCGCCTGCCAGCGGTGCTGGCAGAGCCACCCATTCGCGCCGCCGCTGCCTGAGCATGTGCCCGCGCCCCCGTTGGGCGCGCCCGCATCCTTGCTAGAGAAGCTGAAGCTCGAGAGGACCGTAGGGGTGCCGTATGGGTGGGCGAGGGCGAAGATGTTCGCGAGCGTGTAGATGTTGTTTGGAGACTTGCTATTCAGGTTGCCGGCGTTCTGAGAGCGCATAGGGGATCAGATACGGTGACTTGGCAAGGCAGGGTGGGGATACGTACGCTTTCGGTGTCGTGGTTCGCTACGAAAACATTGGCGTGGCTGCTGGGAACCCAGCCTGCGAATTGCGGTCAGAGTCGACCTCACCCTCAAATCTGAAATGGAAACGACATACCTCGGTTGTCGAGGTGCTTGAGGCCAGAAAGTGCACTTGAGTGCGTGAACGCGTCATATAGCGCAGTTGTGAACCGGAACCTGGAATTGCATGAGCGAACGCCAGCGAGACTGCTCAGAGCACGACGTACTCTTGCACATTGCCCGTCTTGGTATACTCGTTCGGCGTCACAGGCTGGCCAGCACCGAACACAACCTCCTGCGTAATATACAACTTCTTGCCGTTCTTGTTGAGGCGCGATAGGATGTTTGAGACATCAACGACCGTCATATCTGCAAAACCAATTAATCCATGAGGCCGTGTGCAGTGAATGGGATAGAGACTGACGCTTCGCAGCATCCAGCCGGAGGCCGTCCACATCGAGGCTGAGCAGGTCGTTTCCGTACTCCGCTAGCCGACTGCGAACGTATTCCGTCTCGGTGGCGAGGCTGTGATTTATCTTGTGAATAACCTAATACATCTAGCGGGCGGCGGGACACTTACTCGGACAAACCAGCGAGCTCGCACGTCCGAACCTCGGTCGCGTTGTCCCAGTTGTTGATTCCATGCCGACATGAATGGAAGTCCTGGTTTTGGTATATTCCGGGGTAGTTGTACTTCGTAAACGAAGACCCGGCATAGCCGGTGCCTGAATCGAGGGCGGACATGTGGTTCCAGATGGTATCTGTGAAGAGGGTGGTCATCGTCAATCATTGTAGTTGTGACGTCGCGCAGGGAGAATCGACGACGACTTACCGACAATGACACCCACCCCCGCGGTGTGGCACGTCTTGACCATGTTTGCGAACTGGTCACGGTTCCCGTGCTTGGATGTGAGTTGGTATGAGACAGCCTGGTAGTCGGTCCACCAGGAGTCGCCCTGGATATGTTCCTGCGGCGGATTCACTAGGCGGCGCAATGACGTGCCTGTGGGTCACAAGATGCGGCGGCAACATGCCAGAGCGGACGTACCCTGAACGAATCCGTATCCAGCGGGACCGATGAAGTTGGTGCACTCCGCCGCGACGCTATCCCAACTCCATTCGAACATTTCGATGATTATGGACTTACTATTGGCGGGGGCATGGCTGCGAAGTGAACGGGCTTTGAGGGAGCGGTGGCCTTCGACGGAAGGGGAGAGGGCTGCGGCGACAGCGACAAAGAGAGAAAGCTTGGACCAGGAAAGCATGGGTAAGGACTGTTGCGAAGTATGAATTTACGAAGAGATGGAGAAAAGGCTGAGAGGTGGGTGTCCAGCGGATGAAAAATACTTAAGAACAGCTGGTGAGGCGGGGTTTCGGCTATAGCAGCTGTCAATCATGAAGCTGCAAGCATCTGGTCGGAAGGCAGATTGGGGATCGATCATACGAGATATTTATACTGTCAAGGTCGAGTGCGGGAGCATGCTGGACTGTGTTGACATCTTGCTTGCACAAATCTGCACCAAGTCAAAGCTGCGTCCATATTCAAGTAAGTCGCAGAGTGGAACACTCGAAAGAGGTCTATTTCTCATCGCCTCGAAGCTGCATAAGTCGATGTTACACTTGCCTCCGAAGGATGCTAAGTTGGGATTGAGTTGAAAGCTGATGATTTGGATGGCGGAACCTGGAGGGTACCTGCAGAGGACGGTGAGGCCCGTGACTTTGTGAGAGGTTGAAACTGATGCGAGTGCCGCCGGAACACAGCTCCGGAAAGCCCCGACGGGTCTTGCCTGGGTCGGCCCAACACTGCATGCCCGACACCCCTTGACTTGCGCCGCGCGGTCCTCGACTTCGAGTCGACGCCTTGTTCAAACCTCTGCTATGCAAACATTGTCGCCGACGACAGGAAGCAAGTTACTCACTGCCCCGCCGAATTGGCCTGATCCATCGCGGCCCCTTCTCCTGCTCATGATCAAAGCGGAACCCGAACTGCTGACGACGAGTACCTTGTCTGGAGTTTTGACGGCGAGGACGGTTAGCATACTTATAGCCAGACCCACTGCCAGCTCAAGCACGGCTCCACCTGGAGCAGACAAGGAACATTGAAGTATGAGAAAAGTAGCAGTCTTTCTTCTTCAATTCACCATTTCATGCACGCCCCACAACGAGCTTCCGACTCGGCATGGCTCTTGCCAACGGTAAGAGCGAAACCAGACTCGCTCATGGCGTGCAATGCTGGAATAAAAGCCCTCAATGTGGTTAATTGGTAGAGCAGTACTCTCAACAGTGATGGTCATGACTTCGGTCGCATGATCCTCGATTCTCCAGTGTGCCTGATGACCGCACGGACCAAGGACATCACCCGTTCCGGTAGGCTTGCCTCGGCACCGTAAGGGTGACGACGTTCCTCGCCCAGGTGCCTTCAACTGTCCAATTCAACATCCGACTCAGGAAGTTGGTGCGCCGGGTAGTCCTATACGGCGCGTCCTTTGTACTACCGCGCAGGCTGTGGACGCAGTATTGAGAGGATGTGGCTTCGTGAACAGAGCCTTCGTCCAACGATGATCGGACAGCTGTCTCGGCCGCTACCTACTATCCTTCCCACTGACAGAAGACTGTAGCCCGCCGACTGTAGCACCCCGAGACGGGCTGAAGGAGCCCAGTTCCACGCTAGATAGGAATAGCAAGGCCGAGCTGGCAGGATCTGTGCGTGGCGGGCCTGGTAACCATTCTGGCTCCGACGCGTTCACGTCGGGAAAGCTGGGCTACGCTCACGGGCTCTCTGCACCCCTCGAGGGCGGTGCGGCCTGATTCCCTCCCTCGTAGGGTGACCGGGAGAACGGGGCTGATGGCTCGCGCGACGTGGAGGTTCGCCTCATGCGGTACGATCAATCGTTCTGGATGATAGTGTGGGGTCCGCCGCTCCTCATGGCTCAACTGGGAGCTGATGAAGGGAAGGGCAGCTGGGAGATTGACGCGGAATGTATCTTTCGTGCGGGTCCGGGGTGCGAACTACTACGTAAGTCCCAGTTCTCTAACAAGGAAGTAACGCCATTCGCCATTGTATCAGGCGCATTGGGACTTCCCAGAGAAAACGCTGCGCGCTTCCATAGGTTACGATGAGCCACTGCCCGTACCTCAGATCTCATGCAGCACTCCAGGTTGAAGGCCTCGACTTTAGTCATGACAGGGTTGTTCAGAAATGCTGAAGACGTATTTGTCGGTAAGCAAACGGCGCTTTCTCTGCGAATGTCGTGCGCTAAGTGGCTGCCTCTGTTCAAACAGTACGTATCGGGAACAAAGACTGTTGAGCAGGGTATAGAGCCACTTGGTTCAAATCGCGACAATGTCGTATAGGATTGTTTCACTTGATTATAGCGCGTCGCCTGGGCGATCGTGTCACCGAGAGGTCGTGTGTGTAGGCGGCTATATAAGCCTACCGCTCCCAACCCTGAGTATTGGTCCATAGTCTTCCCTCAACTTCCCCTGCTGCCACTCGTCTTACTTGCAGTCATCCACTGAATCTTTGGTTATAGACGACATGGCCGCGTGGACGGCCTCCTTGGTTCCGCTCCTCCCGCTCGACGTCCTGCACCTCGTCGGTCGAGTGGCTCAACTACCCGAGCTATGTTCAATGGTCCAAGCCAACAAGGCGCTCAACAAGATGCTAACACCCAATCTTTACGCGAGCATAGAGCTCGATTCCTGGGATGCCATCCTGATGTGTATGAAGACTCTCGGTTCCCAGCCAAAGCAGCGTTCATTCGGCCGTATACTCGAGAGGCACGTGCGGTCGCTCGTAATTAAGAGGCCAATCGCTCGCAAGCCCTTCTACGCCTCAGGCGGCATCGGCGAAACCCTGCTCAAAGCCCTGCCGCTTATGGTCAAGCTCGAACACTTCTCGTCAGGCGTCGCGCTGAGTCCCTGCTCATCGAACATCTTCTACTTGCTGGCAACGGGAACTTGCCCCCCTCTGCAGTCCATGGAGCTCCAGGTCTTAGGCGAGGTACCGACCGCACTGGAGGAAAAAGACCCGGATGAAATCGAAGCATCAGCATTGCAAGTTCCCCCGAGCCTTGGACGACTCGCTCTCGAGCTCCCCGTCGGGTCCGCAGCGCAAAGGAGCTTCGTCAAGCAGCTGCTCAGGACCTGCACGCCGACACTGAGGTCGCTCTCCTTGGCGATCGACGGCCGCTACGTCCGTGGAATCTGGGACCACTTCCTGCCGTCCGACGCCGACTTTGCGGATCTAGAGGATCTCGCCATCGACTTTGAGGCGCTCTCTCATCCACCCTTCCAGCGCGCGGTGAACGTCCAGTCCCTCAAGGTCGCACACTGGGGCAGGGGCGAGCTCAGCTCCGACGTCCTCCCTGACCTGCGCACCCTCTCCTGTCCAGCCAAACAGCTCTCCGCGTTTCTCCCCGCCGATGCGGATCGCCGCCGTCCGATCGCAACCGTCTCCCTCGGCAAGGCCTCGTACCGGTCCCCCGCGGACGATAGCTGGCCAAACGCATGGGACCCGTCAAGCTGGCGCGACGTCTTCGCCGCGCTCCAACACCTTCGCTACTCCGGGGTCCCGGTCACCAGCTTGACCATCGACGTCGCGTCGATCCCGATCACGGGCGTCCAGGCCGCCCAGCCGTACCTCACCACCCTGGGGAACCTCGATGTCGTCCTACACCAGGCAAACACGGTGGTGAGCGAGCGAGCGATACACGTTTTATGCAGCCTAGTGCAGCGTTGTTGACTGATTTCTAATATGGTGTTGCCGCAGGACTATTTGCACATGCTGGCCGACGAGCTGATCGCCCGTCTCCCCCGCCTCCACACGCTGCTGATCTCGCACCCGCCTCCGACCGGTGGCGGGACGCACGGCCGCTCGTTGGATGACATCGGACTCTCGTTCACCGAATCGATGCGGCTCTCGCGCAAGGTGATCCTTGGACTCGAAGAGAAACCGTCTACGCTGCGCAGGCTCGCGTTTTCGGCTGACATCGAGTGGCACAAGACGGACGGCGGGTGGCGCTGGTCAGGTGATCCCCAATTTTACCGCAGCTTGGGCGGCAGCCTGGACGACCCGAACTACGATGACGGGCCTGGGTCCGAGGAGGGGGATGATGAGGCCACCGAGGACGAAATCGGAAGCGTGTACTCAGGGCCAAGCGAGGACGGGACTCTTTGTGTCGACTTCGGGTATGAGGACGAGAAGGGTGTGGAGTCCGACGGGTGTGAGGATGACAGAGCAGGCATCGACAATGTGCAGGAGGACGACAGAGGAAGTGGCGATGACGGATATCAGTCGGAGACTTCGGAGGATTTGGAGGATACGAGATTTCTGCCAGAACCGGTTTCGGATTGAGAGGAACTGCAGTATGTAGAGCGATGATGGTATCACTGACGATGGTATTGTACCTGTATGCTTCTGGATAAGCCGGATAGTTTGAGACTTCTGGTATTTGGTGGAAAACCTTCCCCGCCGAAACGAATGCAAACCCTGAGTTGATAACATGGATTACTCCAAGCCCACGCATCATCCCACCAGTGATAGCTAACGCATACTAAGAGTGGCCGAAGATAGACATAGGGACGTACGGTTCCTCCAGGTAGCGAAGCTCTTCGTCGCTCAGCGTAATCTCCAAGCTCCCTTATCACGTTCAAGATTGTCAGAAACAGAGCATCTCGGCACAAGACAGCTCACCTAGCAATCCCCGCAGCTTTTCGACGCTGCTGGGTCCGACAATGGGCGCGGTAACGCCTGCCTTATGCAACAGCCATGTGAGCGAGAGCTGGGCCATGCTCGCTCCCTTCTTCGTCGCGAGCTCCTCGACTCGGGACAGAGTCGTCTCCGTCGCGGCGCTCTTATACTTCGCCAAGGACCTTCAAAGAAATTCACTCGTCTTGAGAGAGATGATAAAAATATGGCGATCATAGGGCACTTACGGATCCTTTGAGCGAATGGTGTTCGCTTCCGCACCAAGAGGGCGCGTGAGGAGACCCTTGGCGAGCGGTGACCAAGGGGTAGAGCCGACGCCGAACATCTGGCAGGGATTATGTCAGTGTCTCCCTCTGAGTGAGTGCAGAAATATGGGTAAGCGAGACCTTGAGCGTCGGGTACATCTCGCGTTCTTCCTCACGGTACAGGAGGTTGTAATGGTTTTGCATGGTGACGAAGGGTGTCAGGTTGTTGTTCAGAGCATAGTCTGCCAGGAAGTTCGTGTGTCAGCAGGACGTCTCTCCACTTTTCGTGGGAGAATACGACCATACTCTGCATAGCCTGAACTGACAGTGCGACAGACGGTTAACGACAACGTCCAGGTCTTCTAGACAGTGGGGAACCTACATTGATAAGCCCAGCAGGAGCTCATGCCGATGTAGCGAACGTGGCCAGCTTGGACGACATCGTGCAAAGCACGCATCTAGCATTTCCAAATCAGCGATTGGAGGACAGACAGCATGCCCGTAACACACCGTTTCTGCGATGGGCGTATTGGGATCGAACCTGTGGCCTGCAATACGATCAGCTCAATCCCGATGCGATAAGTAGCTCATGGATCGGGCGCACATTGAAGAACGTCGATGTAGTCGAGTTGCATGCGTTCGAGGGCCTCTCTGACACCGTCGAAAACATGCTGAACCATTTCAAATCATCAGCAACCTCTCATCAAAGGGAATGGATGAGATGGACCTTCCTACTGAGCCCACGCCGATTGACGAGCCCATACCGCTCCGGCTCCGCGTACTTCTTCGCCGCGTCTGGATCATCTAGGCTGACCATTGGCAACCCGATCTGCTCGTAGACGCCGCCGTCAATGATTCGTCGGTCGAGATGCGTGTATGTGCCAACCTTCGTCATGATCACGAGCTCCTCTCGGGGAAGGTTGAGCCGCCTGATTGCGTTTCCGAGGAACTTTTCCGCAAGACCGAAGGAGTAAATCTAACATCTCGTCAGCAGTGACCGTGATCCCGTCCGTTAGGGTGCATACATCGGCAGTGTCGAACGTTGTGATGCCGTTCTCATATCTGTGCAGGCGAACATGGTTGATAAACAGTACAGACGGTCTTGAGGTCATGGGAAGAAGCCTTACGCAACGCGGACCTGCTCGGTCGCAGCCTCCTCGTCGATAGTCGCCCACGGGAGGAACTTAGGGTTTCCCCATAACGCCGTGCCCAGGATCAACCTGGACACCTTGAGGCCAGAGTTTCCGAGACGCACTGCAGAAAATCGAGGTTAGCTCGCAGACGCAACGCTTGCCGAAGGCGAAACTGGCGCACCGTATTTCATCGAGTTCGTGATGGCCGCCATGGGATCTGAGACGTAGAAACAGTTTGAAAGAGTTGTGCTGTGCGCATCCTGGCGATGCGGTGGCGGTCAATAAATATGCGAGTCCTCATTCGGAGCCAACAGTGGGTGTCTCCACATGAGCGCCGTTCGCTAGGCCTATTTCGGTGAACACACGTCAGAAAACAAACATATCGCTTCTGCCTTGCCCATTCCGGGCAATTCTCGCAGCCGTCCGACGCCCCGAAGGTCATCCGGAGTTTGAAACTGTTCGGAGACGCCAAACCGACTGTGACCGTGACCTTGCTGCGCTTGCTTGAGGTTCGGCCGTGATGAACTCTTGGCGCGTTGGGAGAACGTGCTGGTTAGATTCTTCTCGCATACCGTACATACGCTCTTATGGCCGGCCTCTTTCCGCTCACATGTGCCCCGAGATGGGCAACGGCCTATAGTTCTCCTCCAGGAACTTGATCTCCTCCTCGGTGAGCTTCACATCCAGCGAGCCGAGGATGTCCTCCAGGTTCGCGAGGCTCGTCGTGCCCACGATCGGCGCAGACACGTGCGGCTTCGCGAGCACCCACGCCATCGCGACCTGCGCCATGCTCACGCCCTTCTTCTTCGCCAGCTCCTCCACACTGCCACCGCACGCCGTTCAGCTCAAGGTCGACGGAGGGAAGAGGGAGGCAGGAGGGGAGTGGAGCAGAATCCGAGAGAAGACGCACCTCGTCCGAACTGCGGGGAGGACGTCGTTCTCGTACCGTGAAAGCAGCCTGTCCGACTTCGCGCGAGTCGTGTCGGCGCCGACGGGGCGGGTCAGCAATCCACGGCCGAGGGGCGACCATGGGATGGAGCCCACGCCAAAGAGCTATGAAGGGATGGTGAGCTCGATCGTAAAAATGACGCCTGAATGTGATATGTGACTGACCTTCAACGTGGGGAACATCTCGCGTTCCTCCTCACGATAAATCAAGCTGTAATGATTTTGCATCGAGATGAAGGGCGTGAGGCTGTGGGTGATAGCATAGTCTGCGGGTGGGGTTGTAAGCCGCATCATCATCGGCAGGGCGATGTATGAACGCACTCTGCATTTGGTGGACTGAGGGAGAGAGACCCAAGCGTCAGTTTGAACGTGGCTGGGAACCGCTGCAGTGCTCACATTGGTACGCGTGACATGAGCTCATCCCGATGTATCTGACGTGTCCGGCTTGTACAACGTCGTGGAGTGCTTGCATCTACACACGCCGTCAGTGTCCCTCTCAGACTTACACCTATTCGTAACTTACGGTCTCTTCGATCGGCGTAGCGTAGTCAAAACGATGGCCTGCAAAGCAAGCTTTCAGTGGAGATGTCAGCTACACGACATCCAGAACGCACATTGCAAAACGTCAATGTGGTCGAGCTGCAGCCGCTTCAGGCTCGCCTTCACCGAGTCGAAGATATGCTGTGACAAGGCAAACGTGGTCAGCTGCTGCTCAATCTGGACTCCAGTAAGACGTTCAATGTCTGTATGCCTCAGTGCAGAGATGGCTCGACCTGCGCGGCTATGGCATACGCTGAGAGATGCACACTCTGCTAAAAGTCCTCTGTCTCTGGACAGAGACATTGTCTCTAGCCGTGATCGATCCAGGCTACTGGGCCGCGGCTTCTCTGCGTTGGAATCCCCGACTGCAACTCTATCTCTATGGCCTCAGGGCCTCTACGCAATGCTGCATTGAGGTCACAGACAGAAACCGTCTTTCTGACGGAGGTCGAACAGCGAGAACGCACCTTGCGATTCAGTCCGTGTTGGTTGATGATCCCTGAATCCTCTGTATTCCCATCGAGGCGAGCTCTTCCTTCGGTAACGGGGAAGTAGACCTGAGAGACGCGCTAAGACATGGGTGCAGTCGCGAACGGGGTATGTATGCACACCTTGGTGAGGATCACGAGCTCGTCGCGCGGGAGATTGAATTTCTTGATCGCGTTTCCGAGGATGATCTCGGATTGTCCACAAGAGTACATCTGTTAGGAAGTGCTCAGTGACCACTCTGAGATGAGTCTCACGAACGCCCTGGAGCCGCGCTCACGTTGGCAGTGTCGAACGTCGTGATGCCATGGTCGTACCTGGAGCAAGATGGAGGTTTGAGACCCATATATACTACGGTGAACAATGCCACGTACGCGAATTTGATGTGTTTGATCGCCTCTTCCTCTGGGAGGACCCACTCTTGCCAGCGCGGATCTCCATAGGACATACATCCGAGGATGATCTTCGAAATCTTAAGACCCGAGTTTCCAAGGTGGACTGAGGACATGTTAGCGTGAACCCAGTGTCAAGCGGGCGGCGTAAGATCCCACACACCATATGGCATCTTCGCAGTGGTCGACATCGCTGGTGCTCCTTGTTAGGTCAACGCTGGTAGAACAGGTGGGGTGGGGTGGGCCAGTGCGACGCTGCGATACGCTTTATAACGCATACACGCCCGGAACTTCGCTTAGAATGGCTTCAGGACTTACCCACCGCACGTCCGGGGGCTCGATAATCAGGACCACTTGCTGACTAGAGCCACTTACTTGTTGTCTATCTCTCCCCTCCGTAAGTAGTGCCTTTCACTCGGTGCCTTTCTCATCTCTTCCGAGTCCCGCCAGGTTCTCGGCGTGCTTGTCCGCATGACAAAGTTCGTTTGGAAGGAAAGACGAATATTGAAGAGGACGATAACAACATTGGTTGGAGGAAGCAGAGAAGACTTGTCCTGGTTGTTCAGCGAAAGGAGGGGGGATGTGGACATTCGGCGGATATCTCCACGATGAGTAGTAGTATTACGTTACACGCATTGCATGATTTACGCTCCGCCGATGGCGACGATAATAGCGGCGAACCCGAAGTGCAGGACTTGCTTGGCTATAGCTAATTAATTGCTGTAATTCTGGTCTTGGTATTACTTGCACAAACGAAATTGGCGCTCTGGGACCCGAAATCTAGGGAACGAAGCAAGGCGAGGAGATACCGTCGCGCCTGCGCACATGAACTGACGTTTCTGTGTACCTCGCGAGTTCTTGACTGAGACTCCCTATTGGGTCGGAGCTTGTATCTCGGTCAATGCCGCGGCCCAAGCGTGACGCCCCCTGCTTCCAGGACGCGAACAGTCACGCCGTGACTCTACGCGTCTCCGCGGAATGGGCGTTACCATGACCTCCTCCCCTTGGTCGAAGATTCCATTACAGCCACTCGGAGTCAAAGTGGCTATGGTCCACTCTGCTGAACACATTCGGGGGAGATCGACCAGGAGAGAGTTGGCTGAGTTTTCTGGCGGCGGATGGGATGTAAGCACTCGTGAGTAAGTACGATCCATCATATCTTCTGTCCTCTGTGCTGCTTTCTGTGTACTCACATTGATCGGAAGTACCCATCACTGTCACGAGGTACGCGGTCACCTGCCATACACGCTCCCATTTCGGCACTGACTATACTTATGTGCGCCATACAACTTCAGCTCCTGGAGGCCACTCAAGCTGCGTGAATATTACGCTTGTGCCGTGGGAGAAGACCAGTGGCTGAACATACCAGACCGAGGAGCCTGCACGACTCGGTCTTGGAAGTTTGGTGGGTCGCACTTCAGAACCCAACTCATGTCCAATTTTGCGCCCGCCCGCCCCCCCCCCCTCCGACCATTCGCAATGCAGCATAAGGGGGTGTCGCTGCAAAAAAGCACATTCCCTACCAATATAGACCGGGCATGATGTCGAACGAAAGAGGACGCTGGAGAGATAGTGAGGGCCAGAACAAGGCTCCGCTCTGCGAACAGAACGAGGGGAGCTGAAAGCGAGGAGGGGAATCCTGGTGAGGTTCCTTCACCGACAATTGCAATGCCAACGCGGTGTGCGGCACGGCTCTCCGGGGAGCAGCATCGCGTACGTCGCGTGCTTCAAACAAGGTGCTACCGCCCCCGCACGCAAACACGTTTGTCGTCGAGGTCGCGCTCGCCGCGCTCCTGCACGCCCCGACGTTCATGCCACGGGGCGGCACACTGGGTTTCGGGCTGCACCAAGCATACCAGATCCCCCAGATGAGGACGTGCTGCATGTGCAGCCAGCTGATCAGGTGGAGGAAAGGCTCCAGGGCAGCGACGCGGCACTGTTGGCGTTGTGCTCCCATTCCTGCGCACGAGAACGAGAACGACATCACAGTCGACCGCTGCTTGGGCTCGGGGACGGCATCGAGAGGAGTTTCCGTATGACTAGCTAGGCCTTCATGGTGCACGCGCAGAACCTAGTGGAGCGTGCGAGGCCGCTCGATGTGCGACTATGGGGAAACTCACCGTCCGTTGACTGACAGACGCCAGCTCCAGCGACGACCCGACGTCAGTGAATGTTGACGGAGATGAAAAATATTGCAGACTAAGTTCTTCCTAATAGCATCGTACACGATCTCGTCAAATCTGCTCACGCGCACAGCAGAGCCTACCTCCGCTCAAACGTGCCCCGAGACGGGCAATGGCCGATATTTCTCCTCCAGGAACTTTATCTCGTCCTCCGTGAGCTTCACGTTCAGCGAGCCGAGGATGTCCTCGAGGTTCGCGAGGCTCGTCGTGCCCACGATCGGCGCAGACACGTGCGGCTTCGCGAGCACCCACGCCATCGATATCTGCGCCATGCTCACGCCCTTCTTCTTGGCAAGTTCCTCCACGCTAAGATTCCCAACACGACCGCCACATAAGTTACGGGAAAGGGTGGAGAGGGTAGGGAATGGGCGGCGCACCTCTGCCGGATGGCGGGAACGACCTCATTTTCGTGCCGCGAGAGCATCCTGTCGGACTTTCCGCGGGTCGTCTCAGCGCCGATGGGGCGGGTCAGCAGTCCGCGGCCAAGGGGCGACCAGGGGATCGAGCCCACGCCGAAGAGCTGTCGACGAATCTCTACGATGAGCCCGGTTCATGACAGTGCCAGCGACGGCTGCAGTGAGAGTCTCGGAGGCGCACCTTCAGTGTTGGGAACATCTCGCGTTCCTCCTCACGATAAATCAGGCTGTAGTGGTTCTGCATCGAGATGAACGGCGTGAGGTTGTGGGTGAGGGCATAGTCTGTGAATGGAGTTATAAACCGCAACGTGTTGTGCGCGGCAACACACACACGCACTTTGCATTTGGTGGACTGGGAGAGACTCAAAGGTCAGCTCTGACTGCCAGAGAACGATTTGAGTGCTCACATTGGTATGCGTGGCACGAGCTCATGCCGATGTATCTGACGTAGCCGGCTTGCACGACATCATGGAGTGCTTGCATCTATGCATGCTTCACTGTCTCACTCGAGATGGCTCTGATTTTATGACTTACAGTCTCCTCGATCGGCGTAGTATAATCGAAGCGATGGCCTGAAACGCCAAGTTTTCAGCGGAAATGTCAGACTCTGTCAGACTCTAAATTATGTCGGGACGCACATTGCAAAACATCGATGTAGTCAAGCTGCAGGCGCTTCAGACTTGCCCTCACCGAGTCGAAGATATGCTACGATATGGCAATTGTGGTCATGTCTGGCTCGATCCGGATTTCGAGCAGGGCGCGCGCACCTTGCGGTTCAGTCCGTGCTGGTTGATGATACCTGAGTCCTCTGGATTCCCGTCGAGCCGAGCGCCTGCCTTGGCAATGGGGAAGTAAACCTGAAATGTGCGACAAAGTATGTACACGATCAGGAGCGGCGCATATATGCACGCACCTTTGTGAGGATGACGAGCTCATCGCGTGGGAGGTTGAGTTTCTTGATCGCGTTTCCGAGGATGATCTCAGACTGGCCGTGCGAGTAAATCTGCAAAACAAAAGCTCAGAGACGGATCTCATTATCGCAATGCAGCAGCGCTCACGTTCGCAGTATCAAACGTCGTGATGCCATGGTCATATCTGAAGCAAAGGGAGGTTCGAGACGCATATAGCCGGAAATGCACGATTATACGCACGCATATTTGATGTGTTTGATCGCCTCCTCCTCTGGGAGGACCCACTCTTGCCAACGCGGGTCGCCGTAGGACATGCATCCGAGGATGATCTTGGAGATCTTGAGGCCCGAGTTTCCGAGACGGACTGAGGGCAATGTCAGCATTCAATCTAACTTCGAAGAGCAACCGTAGGCTCCCACGCACCATATGGCATCTTTGTAGTGGTCGACATCGCTGGTGCTCCTTGTTAGGTCAACACGAGTAGGACAGGCAGAGTGTGGGTGCGGGGGACCAAGCGCCGCGGCGGCACCCTTTATATAGTCTCCACAGCTGCGAACTTTGCTTAGAATAGCGCAAGGACTTGGACGCTCGATAAGCAGAACCATTTGCTTACCAGATCGGCTTGTGTGCTTCCGCCCTCTGTAACTCCCTTCCTTCGGTGCTTTTCCCAACCCCGTCCCTTCCAGCGAGATTCCGGGCTCCATCCACAAAGCTGGTTTGTCGCCATCACTTGATTCGTGACAACGGCAGACTTTGAGGACGAGCTATGAGTCATTTCTAAGCGATGGCGGATAATTGAAGGAATCCGTGGATTCAGTCGGGTTCAGTCCAGCCAGGATGGTAGAAGGGATGTGAGAGGCTGGGAGAGGTCAGGATAGGACCCGCTTGGAGATATAGTAAATCAGTCTTGGTCAGCCTCTGCAGACCCGAGCGGAGGATCTCGGCAGCTCGGCACATGCCGACTACCATACAACCGCGACTCTCACCACACTCCGCCTTAGTCCGCCTTCTCTTCCCCTCTCACAGCCACTCACCGCGGCCGATCCATCTACTTATTTATCTCCATGTCCAGTGAATCGGCACCATCTCGCAAACGATCGCGTGTGGACGATGGAAGCAGAGACAATGCTCCGACTCTGTTCCCCTCGGACCTGCCAGTGAGAAGGAGACGACGACGTGTGGTTGTCGGATGGGAGCATCGTCGTCGTCTCGGCCGATAACGTTGCATTCCGCGTGCACAAGAGCACCCTATCCCGCAGGTCAGAAATATTCCGCGACCTCTTCTCCCTCCCCAACGCGGACGCGGCTACAGCTGAAACCATGGATGGGTGCCCCGTCGTCCGCGTAAGCGACCCATCTGCCGACATCAGCCACCTTCTCTCGGTTCTTTGTTGCGGGAAAAAGTACCCATCTGCGTCACCCTCCTCGTTGTAGTTTGATGTCTGACTGATATTCTCAGCTATTACTACGACGGCGATACTCTCATCGCCGTTCCGTTCGACGTTCTCGCCTCCCTGATCCGAATGGCGCACAAGTACGCAGTTCAAGACGTCCTGGACCACGCGCTCTCCCGCCTCAAGAAGTACTACACCAACGACTTTTCCGCGTGGCAGAACCCCGACGCGCGCGCGCGCTACGTCACTGCGGTCTCCCAAGACGCCCCCGTCACCATTGAGCTCGCCCGCCTGACCAACACCCCCCTGCTCCTGCCGTGCGCGCTACTGGCGTGCATCGGGCTTGTCGAGAGCTACTCCGTAGGGAAAGATGGCGACCCTGTCTACTCGCATGTCGCGAACCTCTCCGTCCTGAACCAGGTGCGCCTCGTGCGCGCGAAGGAGTTCCTGACGCAGGCGTGCGCGACGCGCGTGCTGCACCTCGTCGCCGCCGTGCCGTGCGCCAGCTGCACGTCGCATAGGAAGTGCGCTGCGTTGAAGGAGGCGCTGCTGGATGCGTTCCGGGAATCGGAGGATGTGTATGGCCTACGGGTCCGGTACATCTCGGGTGAGCATGCGCTGAAGCCGCTCGCAAAGGAGGTGTGGCATGGTGACGGCTGGGAGAGGATCTGTGAGGGCTGCCGGGAGGCGCTTGCGAAGATAGATGCGAAGGGCATGAAGGCCTTATGGTTGACGCTGCCCTCCGTGTTCAAGGTGGAAATTGACAAGGACGTTTGGTGAAGCGGTCCGGCCTCCGGGGAGAACCAATAAGGTGGTCACACACGAACCACCCCACCCGAATCCCGGAATCGGTTCTATGCCCCTACTAACACACTGGGTTCTCGTCGTCCTGGTTGAAATGGCCGCGGAACCACCTTAGACCCACTTGCAGTCTTCGAAACCTCTTCCCTACCCCATTTATACCGTGCCCAACCCATGACCTGGCCCCGTGGACTTCTGTCACCAAATTAGGCACGTCGGCACTGGTAGGCTGGACTCTGAGTGGATGCAGCGCTGGCAGGGCTCGAAAGACACCGAGAGAAGGGAGTTACAGAGGGCAGAGGCAACCAAGTGAAGTTTGTAAGCAAGTGAAGTTTGTAAGCAGCGGTCCTCATTCTCGATCCCTCGGATGTCTAGTGGATAAGTACATGCGCTAACCTAAGCCCGAATTGCGGTTTTTGACAGTGTATATAAGGCGCTTCCCTATACTATCTCTCCTCTCTAGGCATCTAAACTGACCAAGTAGCACCGGCCTTACAAGAAGCACCAGCAATGTCAACGACCACAAAGATGCAGTATGGTGTGTGGACTCTTACAGCCGCTCAATGTTGTCCCGACAATGTCCCCAGTACGCCTTGGGAACTCGGGTCTCAAGGTCTCCAAGATCATCCTCGGATGCATGTCTTATGGCGACACGCGCTGGCAAGAGTGGGTCCTCCCCGAGGAGGAGGCGATCAAGCACATTAAATATGCGTACGTGAATTCATGCACTGCAGGCTGTATACACCTTGAACGTTCCTCATGCTCCAGGTACGACCATGGCATCACGACGTTCGACACGGCTAACGTGAGCGCGGCCTACAGCATGTTCATGAGATCTCGCTCACTGTTCGCATCGTCCCTACAGATATACTCGCACGGCCAATCCGAGATCATCCTCGGGAACGCCATCAAGAAACTCAACCTCCCGCGTGACGAGCTCGTCATCCTCACAAAGGTGCGCGTATATCGCCCTTCCTAAATGTACTCATCATGAGGCTTATCTCACAATTCGGACAAGGTCCACCGCCCTATCCCCAGAGAAGGCTTCCAGCGCATCCACGGGGACCCGGAGGCAGCAGGGGTCATCAACCAGCATGGACTGAGTCGTAAGGTGCGCCTGTCCGCTCGACGTCAGGGTGGAGCAATAACTAACCACTGATGCTGCGACACTATAGCACATCTTCGACTCGGTGCAGGCGAGCCTGAGGCGGCTGCAGCTGGACTACATCGACGTCTTGCAATGTGCGTTCGATTCAATCCCTGTGGAGCGTTTTGCTGAACCTGCGCTTTGCAGGCCATCGTTTTGACTACACTACACCCATCGAGGAGACTGTGAGTCGCAAGTTGGGACAAGATCGTGCGGGACACTGAATGTATGTGCAGATGCAAGCGCTCCATGATGTCGTGAAGGCCGGATATGTCAGATACATCGGCATGAGCTCATGCTACGCCTATCAATGTGAGCATACCACGCCCTCCTCCACTCACAACACAATATAATATAACAGTCGCGCCACCTCCAGTCCACCAGATGCAAAGTGCGTCCATACAAGTGTCGTAGCGAGACGTCGCTGCTTACATACAACCCCGTTCGTAGACTACGCCATCACGCACAACCTCACGCCGTTCATCTCAATGCAAAATCACTACAGCCTGATCTACCGTGAGGAGGAACGCGAGATGTTCCCCACGCTGAAGGTGCGCGTCCAAATTATCTCGTGCGTGGACTGTGCTCACCATCTCGTCATAGCTCTTCGGTGTGGGTTCGATCCCGTGGTCGCCGCTCGGTCGCGGGCTGCTGGCCCGCCCCATGGGAGCTGACAACACCACGCGCGGGCAGTCCGACAGGTCGCAAGCGCGGCACCAGAACGACGTTGTGTACGCTATCCGGCAGAGGTGCGTCTCCGAATTCAACACCGGCCCCCAGCCTCTCGTCCCTGCTCCGTCCTCCCTCCGCGGAACTTGAACTGACCCGCGTGCGCCTGTCTGAACGTAGAGTCGAAGAGCTCGCGAAGAAGAAGGGCGTGAGCATGGCGCAGGTCGCGCTGGCGTGGATGTTCGCGAAGCCACTCGTCTCCGCGCCGATCGTGGGCACGACGAGCCTCGCGAACCTCGAGGACATACTGGGGTCGCTCGATGTGACGCTCACCGAGGAGGAGATCAAGTTCTTGGAGGAGGAATATAGGCCGTTGCCCGTCTCGGGGCCCATCTGAGCCCGGAAAAATAGGTAGCTGTGACAGTACGAAAGGCATGACTGATCTATCTGTGTGCAGTAAACTGGAGGGAGAATGGAACGCGCACGATGAACGGCTGTGTTGGTTTGTAACCGGACTCTCCAAGTCTCTCGGCAACTTGGGAGCGAGAACGCGACCTGTCACAATGACGTGACCTTTTGCGTTTGTTTGTCGATGGAGTATATAAACGACTCTCACTGTCACCGGTCTGGTCATGTTTCTCGCTTCCAAGACTGAGCCGTACAGGCTACCTAGCCTGGTATATGCAACCACTGGTCGAGATCAGACCATCCGCTCGTTCCTCTTTCACTGCGCACGTCTGATTTCCACACACTGAGGTCTACAAGCTGAAGCTTTCAGGACTCTGATACTCGTATGGCGCTGGCATTGCAGCTGACGTACTACAGGTACTCAGTGTCTGGGACCGCCGCAGCACAGGTGCCAACACTTGGATGCATCCTGAAAACTGTGGCTGTTTCATGGGCATATCTAGGCCAATCATCGTACTTCATGTACGGATGCCAACGTGTTGAGAACACACTCAAAACCTCACAATCGCTTGGAAACCCCATCATGTGAGCACGTACTTCGTCATATATCTTATCGTACATCCACGTCTCCGCCCCCGACGCCATTGACCGTCGTCAACCCCATCCTATTCATGCATCCTTTTCCCCACACCAATCCCCATAGGGCCCAACATCCGCGAGAAGGCAAACACCCGTGCACAACCAATCCAACTTATCCTTATCCAAATGCTCTTCTTCCAGGTACGCAACATACGCAGACCTCGGGCCATCTGTGGAACCGGCCTCTGTCAGCCAATGCACGGCGAGGCCGACCCCGTCCTCCGAGTCGTGCCGCACGTGCGTCCACGGGTTCTGCGCATCACCCGTGAACGTAGAGCTGTCCACCCACCCGCACCCTGCCGAGCGCCACGAGCACGCGCTCCACGCCCATGATGCCCTAGCACCTTGTCGAGCAAGATCTCGTTCTCCAACCCGTTGCACACCAGCTGCGGGTGCGGGTTCACCGGCACCCCGAGCTTGGCGCACACCGCGAATAGCGCTGCATCGCTGCCCTTGAGCCACGCCCTCAAGCTTTTCAGCAGGCTGACCATCCCGCGCGTCCATACCTTCGGGATCGGGTACGCGTGGCGCAGCACGAAGCCCAGCGTCCCGCCCTGGGGCATAAAGGTCGCGTCATTCAGGAGCGTGGAGAGCGCAACCTTGATGGCGAACGCGTTTGCGTGCAGGGGCTGTAGCACCTCGAGGCCGCTCGGGGACACGGCACAGGTGTTCCTTCGCACCCGAGTCTCGTAGTAGAGGTTGTACGTGAGGGTGAGGCGGTGGCCGGAGAGGACAGGGGCAACCTCGTGCTCGACGTCGCTGAAGAATGCGACGTATGCGATGCTGCTCGTGTGCCCGGCGAGCAGCGTGGCAGCGTCGAACGTGAACTGGTCGGGCTTGTGCCGGAGGACGAGCACGCCGTCCTGGTGAGGGGTAGGGAAAATGACGACGAGGGAGCTGAACATGGACTGGCTGCGCAGCGTGTCCTTGTGCGGCTTGAAGAATGCGCCTTCGCCTGTCGGCGTCAGCGTATGGCTGTCAGTATCCCCTGCGCGCACTACGACAGGAGTGGCTTGCTCACCATAGACGTTCAACTTGTACAGCTCCGCGTGCACGCCACGCGTCTCATTCTTGTCGGAAAGCAGGCCGACCTGGATCGCGTCACGCAGGCCCGTTACCTCGAGGTCGAGCCCGGTCATGAAGCTATCTGCGTCCATCTTCCCGGCCTTGCGGTACGCCTCGTCGAGCACCGCCTCGTCGCCCCTGCCGAACTTGGCGCGCTCGCACGCGTTGGCGAGTGCCTCTATATCGCTGGGGTCGTTCGGCGTCGACGTCTCTAGCAAGTCGATGAATCTGTGGGTTCGAGTTCAGCACGACCATCAAGCCTGGAGCCTGGCCGCTACGTGACACACCGTGCGTCCTTTCCTCCGTAGTATAGCTTGAAGGCCTCACGGGATACCTCGAATATACCGCTGCAGTACGGCGGACTCATCGTCAGGGTGGCTTGGAGTTACTAGAGAAGGGGGAAAGTAGGGTATTTGTCCATAGTGGAGGTCTATCGCTAGGTGGGGGTGGCACTATCCCTTTCTCGAAGGTACCCTCTCGGTACTTATATCGAGCTTGATGGACACACACAGTATGTGCTTCCTCCAACTTCCAAGCGGGCATCCAGATTCCAATATCTGTGGATGACTCGCTCTTGGTGAGATCTCGTCCATTTTACATGAACAAGCGGCGTGTGATGCAGATAGGGTTGTTTGGATATGTAATGTCTCTCTGGTCCTTCTGTGAAGTTTTTCGAGTCAAATTCCTTTCCTGACAGAATAGGGAACCAAACTTAACTCTCAAGGGGCTGCTGCAGGGTACACGATCTCCTCGCTAACGGTAAGTTTGCTGTGAGACCTTTATCTCAGCTCCCGCATCCTGCTCCTTGTCGGACGGACAACCAACACGAATGTGCATGGATGGCCAGTTCCACGGTCATGAACTTGGAGGACTTTCTCATAGTAAGCGAGGAAGGATGCCTATCTGAGGTTGATCTATGGCGAGAGCCACACACTTATAGCACATTTTCCGATGCTTAAATCTAAATAGGAGATGTGCGGCTCGACAGGGATGGGCACAGAGCCTTCCCCCTTTGAGCGAAACGTCAGACTGCCATTCCCGTCGAATATGACTCTGCTTGAGATCTTACTCACCTCGTGCGCCCCGGAATGGATCCACACGAACAAATGATCCTTGATATTGACGGAGTCAGCTTGCCCTTTACGGACGGACGACATTTTCGGTAAGAAATGACTCCTATTCGGTTGGTCAACCGAAACTTTACCATGCGTAATTCATTCTGCGCGAACTCACCCCGTAGAGAAACATGTTGCGACCGGGAGAAAGGTGACATGCTCTGCGACGAGCACGAGTTCATCGGAGAACTCTTGGATGAGGAGAGGATGAGTCGTGACGGGGTAAGGTTCAGGAACGAGAATGTTTGTACTCACCAGACCCGTTCAAGGTGGATATCAACGATAGGCCCAGCCGGCGGAGCGATAGCAGGGACAGTCGGCGTGCGCACTCGGATGTTCCTCGCTTGTATGCATATCACAGTAGTTCAGAACAAACACTTCTAACATTGCACGTGGATGGTCCTGGTTGGAGACCACGTCCCAGTACGGGCATTCAAGTTGGTCTGTACGTACGGCACCGAGACTCAGGCTGCAGCGAATCGGACTTGACCTCGTCCTCCGACAACTCAACGTTCAGCGCACTTACCGCAAGCAGTCAGCATGACGAATCGAGCGCACGGATGCACCTAGGATGTCCTTGAGGTTCTTGAAAGTTGAGGCTCGGCGTGGCGAAAATGACCCATTTGGGGGGACGTCATCAGGCTCTGCATAGCTTAGCGCTCATCCTCTTCGTCTTCATTAGATATCATCAACCGAGTCTCGATGCACCAAACACCACCACGACGGGCATGGCGCTATTTTCGACTGGACAAAAGTCGATTAAAAGTTGTGCCCGTGAAAGACTTTTCTCCGCACGTGACAAATTGGACAAAAGTCGAGCAAGAGCCTCAGGAAAGAAATGCTTTCTCTGCCATTTTACTCGGCTTTGCACCGACCAGGGAAAAGTCTTACACGTGGATCGACTTTTTGTCGACTTTCCACCCTTGGAGAATAACGCCAGGCCTGTCGTGGTGCACCGCGCTGAGTCGCTAGTCAACTAATCATGCCCCATGATCGGCTGCGGCCGATATGGCGCCTCGAGCTCCTTGATCTCTTCCTCGGTCAACTGCACGTCTAGACCGCCTGTGCGCCGCATCAGCCACCATCCACCTACTGGAGAGTCACGCAAACACTCACCAAGGATGTCCTCGAGGTTCGCGAGGCTAGTCGTCCCGACAATGGGTGCGGTGACGCCGGGCTTCGAGAGCATCCACGCGACGGCGACCTGTGCCATGCTCACGCCCTTGCGCTTCGCAAGTTCCTCGACCTTGGCGATGATGTCCGTCGTCGACTGGTTCTTGTACGGCATGTACCTGCGCCGCGTGCCCCGCGTTAGTGCGCCAGGTACTCGGACAGAGGCTGAGGAGGGAGAGACGCACCAGTCGCCCTGGCCGCGCGTCGTCTGGGTGGCGGCGGCGGCGGGGCGCGTGAGGAGCCCGCGGGCGAGCGGGGACCAGGGGATGGCGCCAACGCCGAACTGCGCGAGGGTGGGGAACATGTCGCGCTCCTCCTCGCGGTAGGCGAGGTTGTAGTGGTTCTGCATCGAGATGAAGGGCGTGAGGTTGTGCGCGAGCGCGTACGCTGTGTTTGCGCGGAGGGTCAGCAAGAGGGGAACACTAGGAATGAGAGAGGATTGCTACACACTCTGCATCTGGTGGACTGGATGGGCATGGGCCCAGTGAGATGCGGAGACGGTCAGCTACGAGCTATACAAACTTGAAGATGGAAAGAAAGGACTGGGACGTACACTGATAGGCGTGGCATGAGCTCATCCCAATGTACCTGACGTAGCCGGCTTTGACGAGGTCGTCCAGCGCTCGCATCTGTTTCGATGTCGTGTTCAATGTCTCAGTCCGAGTCAAGGGAGAGGTCTGTTGAAGCACTCACGGTCTCTTCGATTGGGGTCTCGTAATCGAAGCGATGACCTAGGCAAATGCGTCAGTCGCATGAAATGGTGAGATAGGACTGAACATGCCATACGTACACTGCAGAACATCGACGTAGTCGAGCTGGAGTCGCTTCAGACTCGCCTTGACTGAGTCAAAGATATGCTACAACATGCCAAGTCAGCAGTCTCTTCTCTCCTTAACCAGACAACGAATGCTCACCTTGCGGTTCAGCCCGTGCTGGTTGATGATACCGACGTCAGCCGGGGTCAGGCCTTTCCTGAACAAGTTCTCTGCCGGTTCATATGGAGTGGCGAAGTAGACCTATCACATGGCGTTTGATGAACATGCCCCGTGTTGGCCCGATGACCTGTCCCACACCAACCTTTGTCATGATAACGAGCTCCTCCCTCGGGAGGCCGAGTTGCTTTATCGCTTTTCCGAGGATCGTTTCGGACACGCCGTTAGAGTAGCAGTTCGCGGTGTCGAACGTGGTGATGCCGTGCTCCCAGCTATCGGAAAAGACGACGTTAAATAAATACGAGTGCAGGGAGGGTATCATTCAAGTACGGCTGCTGGGGAAACGTACGCAAACTTGATGTGCTTGATGGCTTCCTCTTCGGGAAGGACCCACGAAGCCCAGTCGGTACTGCCGTACTGCATAGTCCCGAGGATGATGTTCGAGACCTTCAGGCCTGATTTTCCTAGACGGACTGGAGGGACTCATCAAAGTCAGAAACCAAGGGAGTGTGATGACGGCAAAGTACGCAATGCTCACCATAGCGCATGTTAGACTTCGGGACGGACATTGCGGGTGAAACACTTTGCAGGGATATGGTAAGTACGAGGGGGAAAGGAGATGAGTTCTCTCTCCCACTGCGAGGATATTTATACGCAAACAGTTGGCGACCCCGAATCCGCCAAGACCCGGGTCCGTTTGGTCGATGTGATCCTCGTCCGAGCCACGGTCTTGTTACCGACAAACCGATCGGAGGGGCGTAGTGTGATCTTAATAGTTGAAAGTATCCGGTCGGGAGTTGATACAAATATCCGATCGGTCTATGTCAGTACGGAAGCTCCGATATCCCAGGTGTTGTCGGTTCCGAGGGCGTCTATGGCCAGAGCATCCATCTCAAGGTCAGACTGCGAGTGAAGCGCGCATTTCTGCAAATAGCGGTCGCCGTAAGGCTAAGACGGTCGATATAAAGTTGTGAAGGGACTCACTTCTGCCCAAGACCGAGAGAAGTTGTTAGTTTTCTGCCATGTTGGCACGGCGAGTCCCAGTCGTGCATCGACGGCCCAACCGCATTGTTATGGGCTGATGCTTTTTGAACAGTTTGATTCGAAGAGCATTGAGGACGATGTGAGTACAATCCTTCGTTGCGAAGCTTACAAATGGCGACGATGGACTTCGGAATCTGGTTGAACAAATTGAAAGGAGAGCTGGCGGTTGCCGGGTCCCGGCCGAATCGGCTTCTTCCGGAAGGTTGTGGTAAGCATCATCTTTCGGACGTTGGTTCTGTCCACCGCGAGTCCCTTCTACGCTCTCTCTGTCCCATACCACCACCGCTACTTTGCAATGGACTCACCGCTCTTTCCGTTATTTGAACCAACTCCTCGACCAGTTTTTCTTTCAATATTGTAGTCTCCGCCGGTTCTCGAAGTAAGAACATCTCTCATCATTGTCAATCCTCTGTCTATGCGCTCGAAATTTCTATAGGATATGCCGGGAGATAGAAGGAAAATTATGACATAGAACTCATACGGTCCTTCCCTCCCTAGTTTTTAGGGAACTGAATCCTAGCACCTCTATGCGACTTACACCCATATCGTGCTCAGGTTCGAATTCGGTGCGTGCAGCTTCCATCGAATTTCCGTAATGCATAAGCTTGGACGATGTTGGATCCAACAGATAGATCCTTTGCTCTCTCTGGCAAGCATGCATGACTTATTCCGATGAACTCTGCCAACCGTCGTTCAAGTTCTCTCAAAGTAACGAGGAAGCTTATTCCAACGTCAGTAAACCACCACGGGCTCGCCCAGCGATGCTCGCCAGTCACCAGCAACCCACTCATGCTTGCTACTTGTTTCTGCGCCGTCTATGCTGAGTGTGGTCTCTTGTCGGCCTTTTGAAGTTCAACGTATGGCTCGCTCGAATCGAGAGAGATTTATGAGGGATCAAGAAAGTGCTGTGCCTTCAATGTAGCAAGGCGAGCAGCAAGTATCCTCGACCCGGAGGTGATAGTGTTCAATATCCTTGGGTCATGAGGCCGGTGGACGCTGTGGTGCGTGATAACAGACAGTGTTTTCGTGTCCACGTATGCTGACTATATGCGCACCTAGTACGTCCAGTTTTGGGTTCGGTCGAGTTTCGACGGACCTCTCCGCCACGAGGCATGCACCCTAGCACATTCACATCCTCCGTTATCGTGGATGAACCTCCCTTCTCTACTCGTCCTGGATCTAGCACAACTACTGCCGCGCCCTCTTGGCATCGACCTTCTTTCAAGAACCGCCCTTGCCGTCAGCTTCTTTTGCAATGTACCTCTGAACGCGACACCGGCTGGCCGGCGTTTGCTATTGAGTGGAGTAAGGATGTAGGGAACCGAACAGTGAGTGCATTGTGCCTTCTTTCGCCATGGGGTCATGCGACCAGACCTGGCACTATCGACGTCAACAAATGCCGTCTTGCCTGAGTGGAAGATCCAGGAATGCCGCACAAGTATGTACCATCCAAAGTTTGCCGCTGCTGCCGAGCGCAGCGTTCTCAAACTCTTTATGCTTTTTCAAAGGTATCTTTAGCAGCACAGGGATCTTCCGTTCTATGGACCTGCGTCTGATGTATTGCTACGCGAACGGTGCGCCGCTCCACCATTCCCCATTTGCCTCATGGCATTTATCTCCGATTATGTATTCCACAGGTGACGGCCCTCGGCTAGTGCTGAGCGCTACCCCAACGTAGGTCGAGAAGCTCAGAAGCCATCGTTCTGGAATAGTGCAACGCGATGGTCTCCGGTGCATGTTGCGGAGGCCGTTTGTGGCGCCGTAGGAAAATGCCCGCTTACTTTCAACCTTGCATGCATGGCGGTTAGTCGCCTGCACGGCGCATGACCTCAGGATACCTATCGGCGTCTAAGCTTTGCGATGCGGTCCCTCGTGGAACAAACCATTAGCCAACATGGTTTGCACTGTGCCAACACACTCATCTTCAGATTTTCAGCAGTAGCCAACGTCCGAAGCCTGGACTTACCTTGACCGTCGGCATCCTCATCACGCTTTTGCACCGTCAAAGAGCGTAAATATAAGGTTGGACATCAACCCGAGGTTTTCCCGAGCGGAAGAGCCCTTCGCCTTTCAGCCGGCTAGCAACGACCACTCACATGGTCAGTCATTCGCGCAATGGGCAGGTTATCGAGCGCTGGTGTCGACGTCCTGTTACTGCCATGTCGTCCGTCTGCGCCACGTTTTAGGGACCAAGGCACCGAGGCCTCTTCTTCACGGAGCACGGAGTCCGATCGTGGACCGATCATGAACCCAGATTTCGTCGAAAATACCTCGTTCGATTCGTGAAGGGCCACTTCTGCGTCCAATTTCCCGCAAAGCTGGACAGGTATTTGCATATGTGTTATGCCGGCCGTGACCCATTCGGTTACGCCGACAGTCGCACGACGCACCAAGATGAGGGAGGTTGCGGGAAAACATCGGATATACCTTATGGAGTGCGCTGACAGGTATAAGAACCTTGTCCCGTCGTGCGATCCTGTCCTAATTCCCCCCTTCTCGCTCATTACAGTCTCCAGCTTATCAGGAGCGCATACACTCACAATGCCACCATCTGATTTTGCAAAGGCATCCATCCCGGAGGTCGTCGAGCAGCTCACCACCGACGAGGCCATCCTCCTTACCGCCGGCGTCGGCTTCTGGCACACCCATGCCGTCCCCCGCCTCGGCATCCCCGCAATCAAGGTTACAGACGGTCCAAACGGTGCGTACATGGTTCTCTTCCATGCCTCGGTGGTCGTCCATATGCTTATCGAATTTCTCACGTCGGTAGGTGCACGCGGGAACTACTTCTTCATGAGCACCCCTGCGAAATGTCTCCCGCCCGCGACCGCGATGGCAGCGACGTTCGACACCGCGCTCATAGAGACGATGGCCAAGGACCTCCTCGCTGAGGAAGTCAAGCTCAAGGCTGCATCGATCCTCCTCGGCCCGACGTGCAACACCCAGCGGAACCCGCTCGGCGGCCGCTCGTTCGAGTCGTTCTCGGAGGACCCGCACCTCTCTGGCATGGTCGCCGCAGCGTACGTCAAGGGTCTGCAGGCGGGCGGCATCGGCGCGTGCATCAAGCACTTTACAGCGAACGACAAGGAGAACGACCGCTTTGGGTACGACTCGGTCCTCACCGAGCGGGCTCTGAGGGAGATCTACCTCATGCCGTTCATGCTCGCGGAGAAGTACGCGCAGCCGTGGGCGTTTATGACTGCGTACGTTTCGCTGCTCCTCTGTCTGAGTGCGTTGTCGAATGCTGACGGGGTTCGGCGCCAGGTATAACCGCGTGAACGGCATCCACGCATCCGAGAACACCCACCTCCTGCAGGACATCCTCCGGAAGGAGTGGGGCACCAAGGCTTTGATCATGAGCGACTGGTTAGTGGTTTTGCATAGAGCGTCTCATGCCACGACTTACTTCAGTTCAGGTTTGGAGTGTACTCGATCGACCATGCTATCAACGCCGGACTTGACCTCGAGATGCCGGGAACGAACAAGTGGCGTACTCTGGATCTCATGAACCGCTCGTGAGTGCCTGCAGTCACCTAGATTGTTGAACAATTCTAACCACTCGATGACAGCATTCAAAGCCGGAAGATCACGGCGCGCACCGTCAAGGAGCGGGCAGCTAAGGTCCTCGAGCTTGTCCAGAAGTGTGCTCGCGACGCGCCTGAGGTATGTTTGAATCATAGTCGTACGATTGTGTCTGAGCGTGTTGCTTCAGGTCCTGGATGGCGATCGCGTCGAGCAAACCGGCGATCGTCAGAGCGGGAGGGAGCTTATGACTAAGGTCGCTAACCAGTCCATCGTCCTTTTGAAGAACGAGGGCGGCATTCTGCCTCTCAAACCGAAGGAGCAGAGACTGAAGAAAATCGCGATCGTTGGCGGGAACGCGAAGGGGACCGTCATTAGCGGCGGCGGGTCTGCGGCTCTCAAGCCCAGCTTTTTTGTCTCGCCATACGAGGGCATCGTCGCGGCCCTCGGCAAGATCGACGATAACGTGGAGATCACGTATTCAGAGGGCTCGCGCTGTAACTCGATTGCTGTTGTTCATTTGCCCGTGCTGACCTGGAGCCAGCCTTCATGCAGATGCCCACTCTTGAAAACGATATTATCACGGAGGATGGCAAGCCCGGATGGATCGGCTCCTTCCACTCGCACGAGAGCGACGAGAGTATGACGCCGTTGGAAAAACCGACTACAACTCGCCACATCGACGAGACTCGCATCTTCCTCAGGTTAGTTCTACTCGCTGCCCGAACCGTAATACTAACCGACCGGTCTTAACAGCGTCGACTTCCCCCAGGAGCTGACAAAACGTTTCACCCTCCGCCTCCGTGGGTTTTTCAAGCCACGAGACAAGGACACCGACTTCGAGTTCGGACTCCTCTCCGCCGGCCGTGCCAAGCTCTACATCGACGGCAAGCTCATCATCGACAACTGGACGAAGCAGCAGCGCGGCGACGCGTTCTTCAACTCGGGATCCACCGAGGAGTACGGCGTCTTCCAGCTCAAGGCGGGCGTGAAGCATGAGATCTTCGTCGACTTCATCAACGTCCGTGCGCCCGCGAACGAGGACCCGATCGAGGCGCTCATGGACACGAACGCCGGCGTGCGCCTCGGCGGTGCGGAGGTGGCGCACCCCGACGACCTCATGGCGAGCGCGGTGAAGCTCGCGGAGGAGGCGGACGCGGTCATCGCGGTCGTAGGCCTGAACGCGGACTGGGAGACGGAGGGGTACGACCGGACGACGCTGGCGCTGCCTGGGCGCACGGACGAGCTCGTGCGTAAGGTCGCGGCGGCGAACAAGCGCACGATCGTCGTCACCCAGAGCGGGTCTAGCATTACAATGCCGTGGGCGGACGAGGTGCCCGCGATCGTCCATGGGTGGTACTTGGGGAACGCCACTGGTGACGCAATTGGCCAGGTCCTTACGGGCGAGATCAACCCTAGTGGGAGGCTGAGCTTGAGCTTCCCGAAGAGGCTGGAGGACGTCGCGAGCGACGGGCACTTCCACCACGAGCACGGAAAGGTGAATACTTCATTGGTAGTCTCCCTGTTCTCGTCAGCCTCTAACTGACATACGTTCTAGGTGTGGTACTCCGAAGATCTCTTCGTGGGTTATAAGCACCACCACCACCGTGGTATCGCACCACAGTGGCACTTCGGGTGGGTATTCCTTATCCCCTAACCACACTAGACATATTCTAACTTGCCGTCCCATAGTCATGGCCTCTCATACACCACCTTCGAGTATTCAGACCTCTCGGTCTCAGAACCGAAGGTGGAGAACGGTGACATCGCCATCAAGGTGTCCATCAAAGTTACTAATACGGGTAGCGTCGCGGGCACGGAGATCGTCCAGGCCTACATCTCGCACCCCATGACCTCCGAGGTCACACATCCGCCGCTCGCACTCAAGGCGTTCGGCAAGGTCTTCGACCTAGCCCCCGGGAAGAGCGAGACCGTCACGCTCTCGCTCGACAAGTACGCCGTGTCGTTCTGGGAGGAGCGCATCGCGCGCTGGGTCGTCGAGGACGGCGTGTACAGCGTCCGCGTGGGGCGGAGCAGCGCCCCGGAAGCGTTGACGCTGTCGGGCGTGTTCAGGGTCGCGAAGCGGTTCGAGTGGAACGGGTTGTAAAGCGGCGGTCACGAATAATGAAGAGCAGTATACGTCGCGGCATGTGTATGTACGATAGATCTGTATTTCTCAAAACATGGTTATCCTAACGTCCAGAGCAAATGCGAGAATGAGAGCCCCTATCCGTTCGTGATACATCGGCCCTCCTTCCTTGCGTTGAATAACGCGAGGATGTGTTTCTATCTATCACAACGGCTGGAGGATCAGGTGGGAAATTCCGAACGAGCTGGCCAGCCGGGGACCTCGATGTTCAGCATGGCAGGCAGCTGGACCCACGACTCACGGCATCTCTCCGCGTCCTGCTGCATCGTCGCGGTCTGGCATTGGTCGCAGAGCGGATCAGTTTTCTGCGAGTTCAGCTTCCAGAAGCGTTCATACAGCGGCGCGAATGCCATGGTGTGCTTCTGCATCTCCTCCAGGCTAGAGTTTTCCTTGTGGGCTGCAAGTGCTTACAAGCCGGCAAACGCGCATCGATGGTCCCTGTGGCACTGTTGCGCTGGAACCGTAGTGGTCAGCCCGACGATACGATCGACCGCCGCCCGGGTCAGCGCGGCCCTCCCGTTGATCACGCGCAGGACGTCCTCGGTGCTCAGGCCGGGAGCGTCTGGCCCGTCGGGGGTGTCGGTGATCACGGACTCGATATGGCTGCAGCACGTCAGGAAGGCTGCAGGCAGCAGTGAAGGGGTGTTCGTGAGGGCGGCGAGAAGGTTGATGGTCTGGATCGCGCTGTGCGGTTCGGGGGCGGCGACGTACTGTGCGCGTCTGGCGTTGTCGAGCCAGGTAGACTGGTCGTTGGAATAGTACTTCTGAAGCCGGGAGAGCGCGTTACAGAGGACACTTGGAACACAGTACTTGTGGCCCATCCGCATGAGGGAGTCGAGGACATCGAAAGGGACAGTTTGCAGCAAGTCGTCCCGGTAGTAGTAACCCCAGCCGCAATTCGGCAGCATTCGTGGCGTATGTCAATAGAGAATGCGACTCACTTTTTGCCGCAAGACAGGACAAGAAATAGGCGGCGGAGGTCGTTGGGGTTGTCCGGTACTTTGATGACGGCGCAGCCGTCGATAGTCTCCGTCGGGCCTGAGCCGGGGTTCGAAGCAGGAGTGGACACCAGGAAGAGGTCCCGGAATACCTCGGAGTGAAGAGCAAGGACGCTCTTGTGAACACGAAAGGCGACGTTCTGAGCTAATATGACTATGTTCCCGTCGAAAAGCCAGACATCTTCATCCCTCTGAATTTCTTCCAAGGCGGTCGGCTGACGTCTAGAGCACTCTTCGGAGGAGCCATCTTCATCGAGGCGCCTGTGCTTCTTGTCGTTGGTCGAAAGATCGAGATCCATCGAATCGGTGAGGTGGGAGGTATGTTTCGACGGGGTTAAGAAGCTGGCGGTATATATGGAAGGGAGCGACTGAGGCTCCTAAAAGACGGAGGAGTGCCAAATAAGCAGGCGGGCATCCGAATATGGTACCTGTGGGCTGGATTGAAATGCCAGGATGACAAGCGTCCATGAGAAGCCCTAGTTAGACATCTGATCATCCATATGACATAAAATCTCGTTGAACAACTCGATATAATCTAGATCATTGAGGCAACACAACGGTCAACTCTAAAATTCTTGAATGCCGGCTATGACCACGAGGCCGCCCATGATGAACTTGGACTGGGAGGTCGAATATTTCGTGAGGAATCTGTTTGAAAGTTTCAATTCCTTGGTAGAGAAGAGGGAGGAAAGCTAGGTAGGGTAGACCTGCACAGACCGTCTATGTTTCGAAACTGGTCAGTCTACGTTCATGATATGACTGCGATTGATCACTTACCTCGAGCCTCGACAGAGGTCCTTTTTCAACTTTATGCTGGACAACCAGTGTAGGGAAGAACCGCACCTTCAGAGCATACTGAGCTGTCTCGTTCCTCAGTCGGCCTACGAACATATGGTGCCATGGAACTACAACATCGACTTCGGTTTGCACTTACCTCTAAGCACCACGCTTCCCGTCCTCTAATGCTTCCTCCTATTCCGGCTCCACAGTAATCTATAGCTCCAAGGAAGTATGAGATGGCAAGATGCTCACCGCGATGAATTTCCGGGTTCAAGCCAAGTTCAAGCTCGTCGAGAAAAGCAGCGCGCGTAATCGTGGCGCCGGTCCGTCCCGAGAGGCGCTCAATTCTGTGCCCATGTTCGAATCCCACGCAGGATACTGTAAACTTTTCCAATCCACTTCATCTGAATGTTCCATCGATGAGAGCCTGAGACCCTTCAGGCTTCTCAGAGTTGCTGTTATTGTGGTATCCCTTTCTCTTGTCCACTGCACAGGTAGTCGCCTCGCTAAGGCCTGCACCTTATCTACTGCCAATGGAGCTGAACACACCATCTCACCCCGACTCTGATCCTTCGGCCGACTTGAACGTTTACGGATTCACCAGAGCCGCGGATGTTTGGCTTGCTGACGGAAATTGTATCGTAGTAGCCAAAAACACCGCCTTTCGTGTCTACAAAGGCATCCTGTCCCTTCACTCAGACCTCTTTCGCGACTTATTCTCCCTACCCAACTCCAACGGTGAGACGATGGATGGATGTCCGGTTGTCAAGGTCCCAGACGATCCTCACGATGTCCGTTGCCTCTTCTTGGTCCTATGCTGCGGTAAAGAGTACGTTTTTACATTTTATATCGGATGATTGTCTGGTTTATTTTCCTAATAGCTTCTATCACGAGAACGATGAGCTGAAGCCCGTTGAATTCGCAGTCCTTGCTTCCCTCATCCGCATGGGACACAAGTACTCCATCCCGAAGGTCATGAATGACGCTCTATCGCGTCTGAAGAAGTACTACCCAACCACTCTGGCTGCCTGGGACGAAGAAGACACCCGTGAAGCCTTTGTGGCCACACAGCCAATCGACGCCTTCGAGACCGTGAGACTCGCACGTCTCACGGAGACCCCCTCGCTCCTCCCATCGGCGCTGTTCGCATGCTGCGAGAACATGTGTTCCATCTCTGTCAAAGATGACCGCACGCCCCCAGAACATCAGCTCCTCCTGCACAGTCTTTCGGTGCAAGACTCGCGGCGCCTGATCAAGGGGAGGGAGAACCTCGCTCTCGGCGTCGTCGAACGCATCCTGAAGCTCGTTGCGAAGTACTCCATGTTGCCCGCCGATTACCGCGCCTCTCACAAGGCATGTGTGGAGAAGGTGACAGCGATATTCCACCACCGCACGCTCGATGGGAGTATCTTCAAAAAAACGCGGCATCACGCCGCTCTCGAGCCATTGTGCGAGTGGTTTTTCGCGAACCCCGCAGACTCTGCAGGTCGGCCAGCGCTGCAATGCGAGAGGTGTCTCAAAATTTTTAAGCGCACGGATGAGAACTCACGTGGTGAGGTCTGGAACCACCTGCCCGAGACATTTGACCTCCACGTCAATGGTTGGCCGAGTGCTGCGGGGTAGGGAAACAGTGTTTGTGGACGCGTGCAGGTGAGCTACTGTCACCCCCGCATTGTTAGCCAATATCGATGATGGGCAGACACCTCAATGCAGGCCGCAAAATCTTCAGCGAAGTCTCGTCGGGCTGTATTGGCAGCACTCTGGTAATGGACTTGGAGCCGTGCATTTGTTGTAATATCTGTATTCTTGTGATCGACATATAGGACAAACTTTGTTTTGCATCAAGAACGCCTGCCTCAGAGTCCACTCGTGTGTCGGATCCCCGAGCACATGTCCTGAATGTTCGCCGTCTGCTAGGACGGTCCCGAGGCCCCAGGCAGAGCCCACGCGCCAAAGGACATTGCAACACTGCTCCGGTCAGAGTAATGTTCGCGATGGGTGACTAGTACTGGCTCCGATGACAGAGACGATTATGCTTCCAGCCTAAGGAAAGGCATCGGAAAACTAGAGAGAGCCCGGTATGCCGAGATAGAGGTGATCGGAATTTGCCAGTAAGCCACCCATTAGAAGG